>PVJL010010167.1:0-51467 GCA_004026885.1 Lyroderma lyra | reverse complement strand
TCCTTCCGGGCCTGCCCACACTCCCTCCTCCCAGGACTTTCTTCTCTTCCTTCCCCTTCCTGTGTGTGATGGCCTCCCAGGTCTCCCCACGATGGCACGGCCGCGAGCCCCCGCCCGCGCTCAGCCGCCCTCCAGTCCCCGCCCGCCACGCAGCCACCCCGGCCCGCCCCTTCCGCCTGGTCACACCGCTGGGGGCGGTGCTTTCGCTCTCCACGGCCGACGTATCTGGAACAATCTGGAACAATCTGTCCCAAAGTCACTCCGTTTTGTATCCTTCTTTTTGAGACATGGGATGACGGGGGCGGGGGGGGGGTATTTTTAGCTTTAAACTTTCGGGTATGGGAATTTAAATCCACTCGCAGTGCAAGTGCTTAGCTTCTGACATTGATACTGACTTGGCATTATGGGTCAGACATTTCTCTTTTAAACAAGAACATTCTCCGCCCAATGGTAACACTCCTGCGATAGAGCAGTGCTCTTCTATGCATATGAGCCTAGTTAATACAAGTATCAGTTTGTGATTTGCGGGATTCAGCCTGTACTGGGTATTTCCTGACGAAGGCAGTGGATACGATGGAGACATTAGCACTGAAGGGATGTGTTTCCCTGTTTAAGGGTCTTCATTAGGGGACACCTTTATTGGTGTATATGTGCTGGAAATATCACACACAGCCCCCCTCGAGTTAGACTGGATGCACAGACCTGTCTCTGGGTTTCCGACAGCACCTTTCTGTTGGGGTTCGGTGTACTTCTCAGGTCAGCCCTTTTATTATTAATAATAACGGAGTGGACAGGTGACAGTAACACTACAAAGCAAGTGAGACCACGAGCAGACTGCAGAGGAGTAAAGCAATATACTCAGGAGCAAGGACAGTCACTGCAACGTGACCCCTCACCTTTGACCTACCTAGTCAGGTATAGCACTGCCTACTTGCTAACCCATACCTACTTACCTATCTGTGACATAATTTATAGATTGAGCCAAATACATAATACCTTGGGCTCACAGCATCAATAAAGCTGTGGGATTTTTGCAAACAAGGAGACTTAGATCCCTGGAGTACTTCCTTCACTTGATGTATGATAATATTCATGATAATAATCACCTTGAAAGTAATAACAGCTAAGGAGCAACACGTACCATCCTCCAGGCACTACTCTAATCTCCTACTTCCGTAAATTCATTTCAATCTGGGGTGACTTTATTGAACCCCGCGAGTCTGTAAGGTGCTGCTGTTATTACCTCCTTTTACCTAAGAGGACCCGCCCCACCGTTCAGATCTTGCTTAGCGGCATCACATGCCCGTTGGGTGGACACAGTGGGATCCGAGGCCAGGTCGCCTGATTCCAGCCGCCAGGCCCTCGCAGGTGACCTTAAATGGACCCTGCTCTCGGCCGGCGCATTGCAGGAAGCCTGGAAGACTTTCTGGATGAGGTGGTGCTTTCTGTCTCCAGCGCTTGTCTCCCTTGGGATGGAGAATGGAGATGTCGCTGTCATCCTTTCCTGTCCTCCTTGGTGAGTGAGGACACTTCCTGTCCCAGGGGGTAAGGCCCAAGGCTCTTCTGTCCCTGGCCCCGTGAGAGCGAAGCTGGGAACCCTATGGATTGGTGAGGACAAGCGTGCTGATGTGACCGTCTGCCCGAGCACGTGGACGGTCTTAGGAGAAATGAAAACTGCCCCCTCCACGCAGGCGCGCTGTTTACTGCTAATTGTTTGCACATCCGTCCTCACGCTGGTGCCCAGGTTGGGGGCATCTAGAGGCTCACTCACAAGTCCTCCTTCTTTCTACCTGACGATCCTGCCTTCGAGTCACCCATCCGACATTTACAGACGAGGCCGCTGACACCGTCGCTTGGACCTTCCCTCCGTCCCACACTCGCTTGGCTTTGTTTTTCTTTCTGTCTTTGATGGCAGTTCCTTTCCCAGATCTCACCTCCCGTTGGATCGGGTTTTAGAAACCAAGCGTCCCTCTGATTTATCCCCTGACCTCAGACTTCACTTTCTAGAGATGCGTTGCCCGGTCCAGCCTGTGGTCTCAGCAGCCAGGCACTGCTGCTTCTGCCATGGAACCTCGGGGCATTGCCCCCTGCACCTGTGGCCGCGTGCTCTGTCTTCTGAGACCCCAGACTCGCTGTGTCCGTAGTTCCTCACGTTTCTCTGTGTGTGGCTCCAGTAACCAGCGAATCTGGTCAAAAGAGCACATCCCATTGGTACTGTAGCAGTACTACTGATAACTTACTTTGTCGCATGCTGTATAGTTTTGGTTCACCTCTTTGAAATCCCAGCTCCTATGCCAAGAATCCCGTCTCGAAGGTCCTGTGACTAGAATGGCAGAATCCAAAAACTCCCGGCAATCCCAACTGCTGGTGAGTTCATGGAGCAAGTGCCTGGGCTCGACAAGTGGCCCAGTTTCTTCAGATTACAGCTGAGCACTTTGCTATAGAATTAAACATCCTCGTACACTTTGTATACGACTCAGCAGGCCCACTTCTAGCTGCTTGTCCAAGGGCCTTGGGGTCACACAAGCCCGTGGGAGTGTTTACAGAAGTCGCCCTCGCAGTCCTGACGATGGACAGCAGTCCGGGTGTTGGTTAGCGGTGTGAGTACGTGACCACAGCCAGGGGACCGCCACACCACGGACAGACCGCTGCAGCACGCAGCATACGGCTGAGTCTCCAGCCATTATGCTAAGTGAGAGACGCAGCGGTGACATCCGGTGTGATCCCCTTTATAGGACATCCTCGAAAAGGCAAAGTCGTAGCGACAGGCAGGGATAAGCGGTGTCCGGGCCGGGGTAGGGACCAGGGGTGGACTGCAAACCGGCAGCATGAGGAAGCTCTGGGCAACTCTGGACATGCTCCATGTTGTAAGAGTGGGGGTGGGGACGGGATTGTGTAAGCCTGTCGGAACCCACAGAGCAGTTCACCAAAAAGAACGAATTTTACGGTAATTTGAGAATAATGAGTAAAACTTAAAATGGCAAGATGCCCCGGCACCATGTATAAGTGGATTGTATGTGTTGCCTGAAGTCAGGGATCCTGTCACCTGTCTTTATTTGACCCTCCGCCCTGTGAGTTGGGTGAAACTCTACGAGTCCACCGATTCCTGGGTAAGCCACTCTTGGCCGGGGGTGACCGTCAGCTGGGGCAGGCCTGGGTAAGCCACTCTTGGCCGGGGGTGACCGTCAGCTGGGGCAGGCCTGGGTAAGCCCTGCGAGGTTGGGCCCTGTGCGCACGGGCACTGGTGACGGCGACCCACTTCCTCCTCACCTCATTGTCCCTAACCTCAGCCTAATCCTCCCCAGTAAACATCAGAGCACGAAGCCTACTGTGTGGCTCCCCCAAAAGAGACTGATTGACTTCTAGGGCGACCCTCCCATTTCTTCACTAGTATTAACAGCATTCTCTGAAACCCAGAAAAATACGTAATAAAATCATTCCTTTAAGTAAGACGAACCTAGCCTACGGCCATTTTGCCATCAACAGGCTTTGAATACTTCCCTATCACATGGGAATTCCTCTTCGAAGTTCCATTTGTGCAGCCTTCATTTATCATTATTTGTTCAGCACCACTCGGGCCCTGTCCTGGGCCAGGGCCTGGGGAGGTGAACCCAGTGACCCCTGGGCGTCCGCAGTCGGGGGGAGCGGCGGGGTGTGCAGGGGCTTGTGCAGTGGGTGCACAGAACGATGAACAGGTGGGGATGCCCTCTTCCCGGGGAGCTCAGGGGTGACTTAGAGCTGACGGTGGTTACGGTGGCTGCATGAGGTCCCAAAAGGTGAGCACCTTCTTTCCAGGCAGAGAGGGGCGGGACAGGGGTGCTCCAGATGGAGGGACAAGCAAGTGTCAATAGAAAAGGGGGGGTGGGGCATGAGCCTGCGCAGTGTGTTCTGGGAAATGCGAGCTGTGCAGACTTGCTGGGAGGCCTCGTGTCTGGAGGTGACGCCGCCCGCGAGGTGAGGCCCAGACCTGCAGGGCCTTGTGCGCCATGCCGAGCCTGCGGTGAGTAACCCACGTGACTCTCCCTGAGCCCCCAGTCTAGTGTCAGGTCGAGGGATTAGAAAGCCCCCCTACTTTTCAGAAGAGTCTAGGTACCAACGTGTGTGTGTAAGCTGCAGCCTCCGTGTTTTCTGATGGCACGCCCCTGTTCAGGGGTCCGGGTAATCCGTTTTGAGAAGAATACACAGCGTGTGCCTGGGGTTGGCTAAAACTGTTTTCAGTGTTAATGGAAAAAACTTCAGCCCGTAAATATTGTAGTCTTTTCCTGTGGGAGGTGGCAGGGACTCTTGAAATGGTTTTGGCATGGAGGGGACACAGTGAGAGTTGCCTTTCGGGAAGATCACTGCGGAGGCCACGTGGAGGGAGGAGGGTCTCCGGCAAGATGGACCTTGTTGCGCAGGCAGCTGCATGTAAGCAAATCCTTTTTACACACCTTCTGTCGGACCGGACGGCAGACGAGGAAAACCTGTTCTCACACAATCCTGATAAAATTGTGTGGTCTCTGTCTCCTTCCTCTCTGAGACCAAAAAAATAAAGAAGAGAAAGACAAAGAAAACCACAAAGAAGCTTTGCACATAATTGCATAAAAGCCTGATGTCATCTGAATTATTATGTTACACACGATTCGCAGCTGATTTCACCATTAACAGACCACAGAAGAGGCATTAGGAAATTCCAGAGCGATGCTGAATTTTGCCGACAGTATATTTAGCTTAATGCACTCTTGTTTTGCCTTGTGGAATACTTTACCATATTTTATCATAATTTTAAATACTGCCTTTGTCACATTTAAGAACAATAGATCACTGAGTCTGAAAAGTCTTCCTTACATTTGTTTAATGAGTCACTTTGGGAAGGCGATAGGAAAGAAATTAGAAAATTGAGACAAATGAAAAATAAAAGCTTTTGAAAACCAAGGTTTTATATTATAGGAACCTCCAGTCAACGTCGTTGGGAGGTCTGATTGCAGCATGACCAACGCGGAGTTGTCCGTTGAGGTTAGTTTGCTAATTTCTCCGGTGCTTCGTGGAGTCAGCCCTCTTCCCCGGACTGTCAGCTCTGTGAGATGAGGAGCCTTGTCCCTCTGTGCTTGTGGCCGAACCTGCAGCGTGCGTGGAGCTCAGACCCCAGTAGAGCTCCAGGCTATGTCAGTCGCATGAATGAATGAGGCCCGGATGGCTACAGTGTCTGTCTAACCACTGAGTGTTTCAAAACAGGGATGGGACGAGCTGAGACCTGATGTGGGGTAAGATGGAGGTGTCCGAATCTCGTGAGGTACAAGTAAAGTCGAGACCATTAAAAAAAGCGGGGGGGCTTACAAACCACACAAGGGTCAGTGCTTGCAGGAAAGCATTTACGTTAAAGTTAACGAAACAAACAGCTCCAGTTCCTTGTAGATGTTTAACCAAGATGGTTTTGTTTGTTTGTTTTGGTGGTTCCCTGGCTGGGAATCGAACCCAGGCCGCGGCATTGAGAGTGCCGAAGCCTTAGCCACTGCACCACCAGGGAGCCCCTAACCAGGATGGCTTTGAATGACTCACTTCCCAGCGAGCGTGGCTCTTACCATCTTGTGGTATAACCGTCCGTCGTCTTTACAGTGTTTCAGTGTGTTTGGCTTTACATTTGCTCTTCTGAAAATGCAGGGCCAGCTGTCGCAGGGCACTCTGGTTGTTTCCATGCTTTGGCCACTGTGAACAGCGCTGCAATGAACATTGGGGTACATAAGTCTTTGCAGACTTAAGGTTTTTAATTTTTGGGTAGATCCCCAGAAAGGGGATTGCTGGGTCACATGGTAGCTCCATTCCCAATTTTCTGAGGACCCTCCACACTGCCTTCCACAGTGGTTGTACCAGTTTGCACTCCCACCAGCAGTGTGCCAGAGTCCCTTTTTCTCCACACCCTCTCCAGCACTTGTTATTCCTTGTCTTGTTGATGACAGCCATTCTCACAGGTGTGAGGTGGTATCTCATTGTGGTTTTGATTTGCATTTCCCTGATAGCTAATGAGGATGAGCATTTTCTCATATGTCTGCCGGCCATTTGTATTTCCTCATGGGAGAGGTGTCTGTTTAGTTCTTTGTTAAGTCTATATATTTTAGATATTAGATCCTTATCTGATCTATTGTTTGAAAATATTTTGTCCCATTCAGTTGGCTGTCTCTTTGCTTTATTGATGGTTTCTGTTGCTGTGCAGAAGCTTTTAAGTTTGATGTGGTCCCATTCATTCATTTTTGCTTTTACTTCCCTTGCCTTTGAGGTCAGGTTTATGAAGTCCTCCTTGAACCCACAGTCTGTAAGTTTAGTACCAATGTTTTCTTCTATACAGTTTATTGTTTCGGGTCCTATGTGGAAGTCTTTAATCTATTTTGAGTTAATTTTAGCATATGGGGACAGTTCACAGTTCAGATTCATTCCTTTGCATGTGGTTTTCCAGTTTTCCTAGCACATCATGCTAAGTGAAATAAGCCAGACAGAAAAAACCAAGACCATATGACTTCACTCACATGTGGAACATAAAACTGAAAGCAACAAAGAAACAAAACCTCATGGGCACTGTCAACAGTTTAGTGGTGACCTGAGGGTATGGGAGGAGGGGGCAGATAGGAGGGCGGGGGAGCCAAATACACAGTGATGGAAAGAGAGCTGACCCTGGTGGTGAGCACACAATGCAACACAAAGACGATGCGCTGGAACCTATGTAATTCTTATTAATCAATAACACCCCGATAACTAACAATAAAAATTAAAAGAAAAAAGAAAACGCAGTGCTGTTGTCCCTGCTGTTTAGTAGCCTGTTTTTTCCTACGGATCCATCACAAATATCTGCATTTCACCACGTAGACAACTTGCAGTGTGACTGCTTCGGGGTCCTTCTTTCTCAGCAGACCGTGGACCCCCAGAGACCCCCAGTGGGCAGGAGCTGGGCCTGCCTCATCCTGGGCTCCGCACGCAGGCCCTGCGTCGCTACTGGCTGATTGATGACTCCCGTCGTGTTTATGCTGCTTGCATGGTTTCTTATCTTCTAAATATATCCTCATTCATTTGTTTCATCTTCTATTGTTAGAATCTTAGACTTTTAATAAATATTTTTCACAGAAGCAGCTATGAGTGATTTCACTCATATCAACAGTAGGAATTATGCATAGTTTACTTTAGTAATTATTAATTATAGAATAATACCTGAATACATTAGCCATGTGAACATGGAAGCATTACAAACAAGGCTCAGCCACCTCTCCTGGCGGGGAGACTCGTAGTTATCAGTTTGCTGTGACTATTTCTAGATCACTTTTACATTTATCCAAGTCTAAGCTATTGTTTTGTGTGCATCTGTTTTATATACCTGATACGAGGTTGTTCTAGCCCCCCCCCAGAGTTCTGCCCGTGCACCAGTTACGTTGGATTTCACTGGATGGACACGCCACGATGGACCAGCCCTTTTCCTTTCTTACGGTACTAAACAGCGGTTCAGTGAAGCGCCAGATCCCGCCTGAAGCAGATCTTGGAACAGGAAGTAGAATGCGTGGTGTGCTGTGAGGCAGTGGGTGTGGGAAAACGAGACGGGGGCGGGAGGGAGCCGGTGTGGGTGTCCTCCCTGAGCAGGTTGTGGCCGGGGACCCTGGGGCCTTCTGGGGGTCTCTGGAACGCGCCTCAGTGGAGTCCCATCAGCGGAGCGAGGAAAACAGCTGGGCAGCCAGCAGCGCCGGCTCGTCCCCGGCCGTGGGCTGCTCCGGGCCCTGACGCGCTAGCACTTGGGCCGGCCGCGAGGGGGCCGGGCCTGTCCCTGCGAGCCCGTTCGCGGCCGGGGACGTCCTCACTCGGGAGCACGCGGGTCTGTCGGTGTGCGCATCGGTGACGCCGGAGGGCAGGGCGCTGAGAACTCGGCTGCCACACCCCTGAACGTGCCCTTTTTGTGTTTGTGTTCGTATTCTATTAGGTATTTTGGGGGGAGAGGATAATCAGGTAATTCTTCTAACACTTGTGACGGACCTGCGTCTCGGCTTGTATTTGCCTGTGGAAAACACTCTGTTGGAGGCACCCTTAGTCGCCTGCTGCACTGTGGACTTGCACACAGAACTCTCTCTGTGCCTTCTTGTCTTCATCTCCCGCTGGCTCAGGGCTTCACTTTAACTGTCTCGAAATACTCTCTGGCCCCCCTGATGAGCCATCCAACGTCGTGACTTTCTCCCAGGAGAGCCCACTGCCCCTACAGGCGGGTTTCGAGTGAATAGAGTCCAAACACTCAGCGCCGGCTTTAATGACTTTGAAATTGCGTGTGACCTGTGGGTCCAGGAGAACATCTTCAGTGCTGATGGAGCAGAAGTCCTTTGTGCTGGAGCTCAGGTGGTGGTCGGAGGACCTGCCCGTGGCCACAGGAGCTTCGTTTTGGAAAGGGTGTGATGGTTTCTGCTAGCCCAGAAGCTCCCCAAGTGTCGTCGTCGTACTAGCAGCACCAGTATCTCCTGAGAATTGGTTTGAGGTGCATATTGCTGGGCACCCCATGTCCACACCTGCCGAGTCAGAGCCTCTGGGGTGGGACGCAGCCATGGGTTTTAAACAGCCCCTTTCCCCCTGCCCCCACCCCAGAGACTTTCCTGGGCACTGAAGGTTGAGAGCCGCTGCTGTAGTCACTTACAATATGCACTTGCTCCCGTGTTTATCGCCAATTAATTTTTATATTTTAAAATAAATATTTTTTTAGCAAAATAGCAAGTTCCTTCCCATTTTAAGAACTTACGTTCTCTTTAGGACACACCTTTAGTGACAATTCCAGTGCCCTCAATCTGTACATTTGCAGATGTCGCAGCTGCAAAAACAAAATGTTATTTTGAAAATCATATCAAGAAAACACCTGTTTGTTCCAACATATCCAGGAGTATTGCAGCCATCCAAATTAATTGTATCGTGATTATGCCTTTTAAGTTCTTTTCATAAAATCCTGTGATAATACTTGTAAGTATTATGGCTAGTAATTACAAAGGGAGGTACCTCACTGTAAAGAAATCCATAATCCAACACCAAAATCCTTTATTTCAGTACCGTCCCCGAGTCCCGTGTGACTGTTCCCAGGAGCCTTCTTGTTGAGGTTCTTGTACATAAAACGTGTGTCCTTCTTGCTTATGAAATGATCTGATGATAACGGAACTAACTGATTTGGTTTACCAAAATGTCATTATGTACGCTAAGTGTTTACGCGTGGATTAAAGCGAGAGAACACGCATGTGCCCTAGAGCCGTCTGGACACGTTCCTCCCGAGACCGTGATGCCCCTCATACAGAGTAGGACTAGCTCAGACGTGGAGAGGTTCGGACAATCAACCTGGGTTGAAAAGGGTCGAACCTAACACGTTGCCTGCTCTATCATTCAGTTATTGACACACGTTTTATTGAGTGTCCACTTGTTTGGCATCGTGTTAGGTGCTGGGCACACTTCCAGTCCTAACTGGGCAGAGCCAGCCTCCCGGTGTGGTACCGTCCCCCTCACAGATAGGTGTTTCCCAGCGTCTTACACGAGTGGAACCTAGTGACTCCAGGTGGACCTTATCCAGAAGTTCAATTCCTAGAAGATCCCATGGAAGCTATTCTGGTGGGAGGGAGTATGGAGGACCCAAGACGGACTGGTCTGTTGAGCGCAGACATGAACCCTAATCTCCCATGAAGCACGATTTGAACACCTGATCTAGGCTTGAGGTTGCAAACACATCTTAGAGCTTTGGCTGGGTGTCATCCATGTTGTCATCATATTAAACACTTCTGAATTATATGCCAATATTTTAGAAATTCAGAAAATTCTAGCTTCTCTGGACAAAAATGGGTAGGTCTGGCCACAGTGAACCTTCACTGTCCTGTGATTGGCCGGAATGCCCTGTGGATCCTGCCACTCCCCATTTAATGACCCGCCTTCTCCAACCCTGATCTACACCACCTGCTCTGAGCCTGTAGGGCACCCCAATCTGGGAAGCGAGACGACACGTAATGCCCCCAGTTCTCTGAGAGCGTAATAATCCCTCACCTCTGTCTAGTGATTGCATTCCTGTGAGTTAGGCGTAGACAATACTGTTTGCAATTTAGATTCATGGAAACATTGACTTTTCCATGTTTACACCTAACGGGATCCCTGGCTATGGGTGTAGATAATCTACGTGTGAATATTCATTCGGGCCTCACAACGCATCTCTCAGAACAGTACTGTTTTCCTCTGCTGGACGGACGAGACGTGCGGAGGCTGGGACTCTCGCTCCAGCCCCCAGAGCTTTAGGTGTGCATTAATTTCCATTTTAATCACTATTTGTTTTGCACTGTTCTGAGTTTACATCTTGATGGAGCTTTACGTGAGAAACGAGCAGGTTCTGTCTTTTGCTTCGCCGTTTGGTGTGTGACCCCGGTACGACCTGCGTGAGGGGACAGGTCCTGGTAGTGGAGGGAGAGACGGAGAATTGTGTTCCCAACCTTCTCTTCTTTCTGTTTCTTTGAAACCCACTTAGGTCCCCTAGGCTCTCCGAGCTCTTCTGTTTGGGGGCGGGAGAAGAATTGTTTCTAAGAATGGATTGAAAGATTAACTTGCTAAAAGGACTTCCTTAGGAAAAGTAAAGAGCTATTCAGGATAAAATAGTGATGTTATTCATTTTCTAAGAAATTACTCACAGATTTTTATTTTTGACAAAATATGTAAATAGTATTTTACTGTATGTTTTTAAGGAAGATGATTAAAAGATTAGCCAAGCCAAAACACATAAGCATTTAGTCTATTTTAGAAACTAAACTTATTTCCCTTAATACATGTCAGAATTCTTCAAAGTAGGTTGATTTTGCTTTGGCTTCTGAAGAAAAAGCTGAACCCACAACATAAAAAATAAAAATGTGAGTTCATTATTCATAGAATTTTCTGTGAGTTTTTTCTCTGGCATCTAAAGGGAGGCTGGGCTTCTGCTTTTTTCCACCTCTGAATCTTAAAAGAGGCCGGGCTGCTGGTAGGACGTAAGCGTTTCCTTGTCTCCTGCACGTCTGCCTTTCTGGGTCATTCTGTACAGGCCCTGGTGGCTGAGGGCGCTCGCTCCGAAGGAGGCGCTCGCCAAGGTTCCATCCGGGGATTCTCCACGGGGCACGCCCTCCTGTTGTCTGACCCGGAAGCTCTTCCTGTCCCGCCAGCCACACTTCCTACTCCGACATCAAGGTGAGAGGGCCCCGAGCCCTCCGTGTCCGGATTCTCCTCCTGGAAGACCCACGTTTGGAACCAGTCGTCACCGACGTGCCCTGCCCTTCCACCTGGACGGGGACCCTTTCTCTCATTCCTTCCTTCCTTCCTTCGTTCATTCAGCTTCTCCTTACTTAGACTCTCCCGTAATCACGTCCTTCCCCTCTGGGCACTTGGGACAGTTGCTGTCTGCCTTCATCTTCAGTTCTTCAGGGAGTGTCTTGCCCTCACGCCCTGACGTCACCCGGCGATGGCGGGGACGGCGGTTCTTTCACTGCTCAGGAAGCCCAGGTGCCAGCAAAGTGCTCAGGAAGTACCTTCCGAAGGAGTGCAGGGACGGGCGCATTCTGTGCCCACCCCCGTGGACCTCCATGTTGCTGGGGTAAAATCCGACCTTGTGAGCTTCCTGCACTGACCTGGGAGCCCCTGAGAGCCCAGGCTTCGGTGGTCTCCCTGACCATCAAGTCCTCCTGTTTTCTCCCTTTGCACAATTCACTTCAGCCTTGGGGAGCGAGCCGTTATTCTTGTCCAGGAAAACGCATTGTGTCACATTGATAGATTGATATTGGTAGATAGGAGATAGAGAGAGAGCAAGTGTGGGGTGTAAGAAAGCACATGGAATTTTGGCATTAAACCAGGGTTCAAACCGTAGAACAGCCACTAGCAAGTTCTTAAAACTTTCTGGCTCTGATTTGCCAACCTCTACTGTGGGAATAATCACACTGTTGTTGCACACGTTGTGAAGATTAGACATATAATGGTCAGATGCCTGTCACGTAGAAGCTGAGATAGTACTAAATGTCATCACACACGTCATAGTAACATTAATCAGCTGCTGCTGCGTAACAAATATTCACATAATCTCGGGGCATAAACTATTGGCATTTTTACCTTCAGGCTTCGGTGGGTTGATGGAGGCCCCTTGCAGCTGGTCGTAGCTGGCTCACTTGTACAACGAGGCGTTAGCTGATCTCGGCTGGGAGACTGCTCTGAGCTGTGGGTTGATGGATCGTGTCTATCATGGGCACGGGCGGGGGTGATGGCACAGATGATTCGAATCTATTATTTATTATGTATTCATTATTCAGCTACTCTGGGATCTCTTACATCTTTTTCAGATCTGTACTCATTGATTTCATTATTTTTCCAAGTTTTATTCCATTTTGAACATGAAGTTCCAAAATTAAAAAAGGGGAACATTCTTATGGTGAGAACACCTTGTAACCTAGAGAGAATTTATTCCTAAATGACCACGAGCTGTAAATAATCTGAAGTCATATTCTGGTGACTGTCGTGAGTTAATCACTAAAGTTTGGGGAATTAGCTTAGTGACATGCTTTAATTACCTTGCCCCTCGGGCAGTGTGGTTTTCCAATAGGCAGACGGCTCCTCGTAGGGTCCCTTCCCTTTTCTGCTGCCCCGTATTTATGTAAGCCTGTTCCCAGCTGCAGGGCTGGATGGCCCACGGTGATTTTGGCAGTCGTTTTCAGGATTTGAAACAAATCCATATCTTTATTTAGTTTCTGTACTACATGAAAAATTGAAATGCCAGTCTAGATAAAAAATGTTTTGTGGTGTTATGTATAACTTCAGGTTATATTTAAGTGACCCTGATTACAAAGTATAAAATGATTTCTACTCAAAGACATGGCTAAGCAGACTCTTGAAAGTACTATATCCTCTTTAATTCCAGAATTCACTTCATTTCAACTTTATTTAAAATTACAATATTTTTACATTATTGAAACAGTCTCCGCTTACTGTTCCTATATTTATAATGATATACTTTCAACTTTTTAAGGAATCAATTGGTTATGAATAAGCATTCTAGAAGTAAATTAGCCAAGTTATCCAAGTTAAAGCTTAATTGTCTTGCTGTTACAATCAATGTTGACTTTTTTGATTCTTTGATGACAAAAAATATTGACTGCTCACTAGACTCAAGCATCATGGCAAGTGTGGCCCATGGCTTATCTTCCTTAATTCTACCTGGTAGGCACACCAATAGGAGTTATAAGTAAACTGAGATTCAGGGAGCTTAGTAACTTCGCTCGTTAGACGGCCAACACATAGCAGAGCTGGGACCTACATGGAGGCAGGCTGACCCAGCATCTGAGCTGTGCTGTAGATGACAGTGTAGGTAGTACAACCACGATAAGGTAAAACCTGACGATGTGAATTTAACCTTGATAAGTCGTAGCACATACGACATATTGATTTTTAAAAGAAAAATGCACCACTTAAATCGGGACTTGTTAAAAATATTATGCAACTGCTGTGCTTAGAGATTAGGGAAGAGCTTTTGCCTCGGTCAATCTGGTGTGGTATCTGTGAAAATCTGCATTAATACTCAAAACAGTTGAGCTTTATCTCTTCCGTAGTGTCCGCTGTCCTGCAGATAAGCGAGCTGTGCGTTCTGCACGTCAGCTCCATAAAGTACCCCCACACTTGGTGTGGTTGTCCTTTCTTGTAGACAACTCTTGGATGTGACACGGGGAGGCTGACCGGATGTCCCATGTGAAGCAGGACAATACCGTTGTTTTCTGCCCATCTAAAATGGTCAGCCTGGACATGGGACACTCTTGCTCCATTCGGCCCAGGAAGCTCATGCACAGATTCAAAATGGCCCTCTACAGAGAGTGGTAGAAAAACCTCATACCTGAACCCAGGTACAAAACAACTCTTAAGCAATCTTCCGGTTGAAATAAGACACACAGACAATATGAGAAAAAAATGAATAATTTCAAGGAGGGTCTCATCACAAAGAAACAACATAGAAACCAACCCTGTCTTCATGGAAGGTCACAGGGACACTTCACTTTATACAGGGTAGCACATACTGTGGATGGGGACTGAGAGGACTCATCTCTGGACTGAGAGGACTCATAACTAGAATTAATGGAGTCTGCTCTTTTTTGGGGAGTGCAGTGTGATGTCCACGGATTCAGCCTGGAGTGGGAGAGAGTCCCCTTTCCGATGGCAGACATCTGAGCTCTCTTAGCAATTTGGTGGTAACGAACAGAACTCGTCTTGTGTTGTAACGGGGGAGGGGGTGAGGCTACGTTAGACAGACTTGCACGTACTCGTACATGTGGAACCAAGGAGCGAGGCAGCCAGGCTTCAAGCAAACAGTAACTGCCGTG
The DNA here is from genome assembly GCA_004026885.1 of Lyroderma lyra. Lineage (NCBI taxonomy): Eukaryota > Metazoa > Chordata > Mammalia > Chiroptera > Megadermatidae > Lyroderma > Lyroderma lyra. The sequence goes on along the minus strand of PVJL010010167.1, from coordinate 37,134 downwards.
TGATTCTAGGTATGTGCTTGCCCTGCCCATGGCACAAACCTATGCGTGTGACCCTGTGAGTCTGCTGCAGCCGAAGGGGACTCAGTAATGCAGGGCCTCTCGGGTTCTGTGAGTGGATGAGATGGGCCAGGGTCTTCCTGAGGGACGATGCTTAGGGCTGCGGGACCTAGAGGCAGAGCCGCGGTATTTGCAGGGAAATCAGCCCGGAGCCCGGATGTCACGGAATCGTTAGCGTAGCCAACTCCTGAGCCACCTGCTCGCCTTCTTTCTGCTTCAGGACGTGTAACTGTCAGTGCAGGAGGCCGTCCGAAAGTCATGGTCCTTGTTCCAGGAGCCGAAGTGTCCTTTCCCCACAGCCGTCTCCTGGGCAACGAAGACAGCATTTACTCCACAGGAGGCAGGAGGGCGTAGGCATGAGGAGCACACCCTGCATCTGCCTTCTGGTCCTGGGTCTCCGCTGGTGTACTTTCCTCTTCGGTTAATTTTACGCAAAACGTGTCCTCGCTAACCCTCTGTTTTCTCATCTGTAACGTGGGCGTGACAAGAGCGCTCGTCTCACAGGGTCGTTGTGGGGACTGGGTGCGTTAGGCCCTGTGTTAGGCTTAGCATAGCATCACAACTCAGTCATTGACCTTGATTTCTACTTCTCTGCTTTTTCATTAGAGGAAGTCACTGGACTTCCACTGGGAAGACGATAACAAGATAGATCTGGAGATCCTTGCTGAGATTCAGATCTGGTACAAATATTTGCTAGTGAAATGTAAATTACCTCTTAGAACGTCAGTGGTTCTTAACTAGGGGTGACGGTGTCACGCAGGAGCCGTTTGGCAGTGTCTGGATTTTTTTTCTTTTGTCTTAACCATGGAAGACAGGGCTCCTGGCATCTGATGGGCACAGGCATGGGTGCTGCCAAACACCCTACAATGAACAGGACGGTTTGTTGCCGCAAAGGTTTATCTGGCCCAAAAGGTCACTACTGCTGAGGTTGAAAACCCTGGATGTGTCTCTCTGGACTTGGAACCTCTGACATTTGCACTGTGTCTGTCATAATATTTCAGATGGTTTTTAAATTGTCATCATGATTTGTCTTGTCTCCAGGCTTTAAAAAGATGCATGAAAATATATTGGTGAGGTAAACAGATTTAAGTACGGAGTGGTACTTTTTTTTTGAATGATGCTATTATATTTTAAAAATATACCAGGTGCTTAGTTGAGAAAACCACATCTCTTATTTTCTTCTAAAGTAATTTTAACTGTTGAGGAATCTTTTTAACAGTACAAATGATGTTCTTCATGTTCCATATCTTCCTGTCAATACATGACAGTTTGAGATGATAGAGGACAGTGCAGCAAACCCTTCATCTTTGTGTGACTTGAGGAAGACTTTTCTCCATCCATTACTGTGGTATCCGGCAGTGAGAGGCGTGCAGAGGTATTCGTTATACCTGTTTAACTCTCAGTGTTGTGACACGTGCTTCTTGAAGTGGACGCCACCCCCCCCCCCACGGCAACTGTTAACGGGTCTTCACTGTCGGGCCTTCTCCATGGCCCCCTCCTTCTCCCGTTTTTGAGTGTGGAGAGCATCTCTCAACTCGACAGATGAACTTTCTAGGTAACTTTTATAGGCCGCACACCCTTCCCCACAACGGTCTCATTTATCTTGGGGGCTCAGCTCTCACCTACACCCCCCAGAGTCCTGTGACTACGCGGGGCCTTCCAGTGTCCCCACAGCATTCCCCTCCGGTCCATGGGGAACCTGTGGGCTAATTAAAGAAAGGTGTCCTTTACTTGGAGGAAAGCCCCCCACCCCCATGAGCCAGGACGCAGAGCCTTGACCGAGAGTCCCACACAGAGCCCAGCCATCCGCCCGGCAGGTGCTCCTGACCTGGCACCCAAGCGACGCTCTCCCACTCCCTCCTGCCGTATTTGGCCATATGCACTTACTCGAGCCTTCATTCGTTCGGGCAAGAGAGGTTCACTGAGTTCCTTCTCCGCCTCACACGACATCGGACGAGGCCACGTCCCCTTCCTGCTTCCCTTTGGCTCGTATGTCTCGTGTTAAAGGATGAGTTTCAAAGAGGCGACACCGTGACGCTCACACGGGTACAAAATGAATGTGTGTCAAAGATTTATCTCCCTGATCAAGGGGGAAGGCAGTGATGTCTTGCAGTTGAAAAAATGAATTAAAAAATAATTTTATACTTGAAAAAGTATCAAAATAGCCATCAGAACTATTGATATAGTTAATATTGATAACATTATCAATACTATCAATCTAGATAAATGACATAGTTAATATTGACATAGCCATCAGGAACTTGGTAGCAGGACATCTGAACTTTTCCTGGACGCCCTTTCACTTGTTTGAAGTCGTGGTTTGAATTCTGATTTGCACTGGGGTTTGACAGACCCATGGCCACATCTGGCCTTTGGCCTTTTTTGTAAATACTAGATTTTTACTGGAACACAGCAGTACTCATTTGTTTATGTATTCTCTACAACCACTTGCACATTACTAGAGATGTGGCGACTGGTTGACAGATGCTGTGTGACCAGCAAATCCTGAGATATAAACAGCACGCATTACAGGCAGAGTTTTGCTAGCTCCTTAGTTACATAATTGGTGTGAGTTCATGTTTTCATCCATTTTTTCAGTTATTGGACACATATCTGCTAAGTACCTACTACGTGCTAGATGCAGTCCTCGGACCTGCGGTTACAGCGTAGTGGGATAGACAGTTGCAAAACCCGCAAGTTATTAATCTGGTAGTAAATGTGTTTCTCTTTTCTCTTTTTAAATTTCTGAGATCACAGATTAGGGACTGTGCTCTGAAGTTTTAGTAACAACATATTTACTTCCATGCTTTGGGTCAGGTTCTCTTGAGAAGCAGATTCTCAGGCAGAGTTTGGGGTGCAAACATTTTATGTGGTGGTAGAGGAGGCAACCCAGGAGTGGGGAAGGAAGCAAGGGAAGAGAAGGCAGTCACCAGGAGCTATGTTACCAGGTCATCTGCCATCGCCAGTGACTGGGACTTAATCCCACGGGGAAATTCCAGGCTAAGTGCAAAAACACCCCTCAGAAATGGCCCACCTAAGGGGCAAGAGAGTGGGGGTATTTACACGCCGGGTCCCAAGAGTCATCCACTGAGGTCTGGACATGTGCACGTGTGTGTGCGTGAGTGCATGCGTGTGTGTGCACACGCGTGTGTATGCATGTGTGCGTGTGTGTGTGCACATGCATGTGCGTGTGTGTGCGTGTACGTGTGGAGTGCCTTTCCTCCTGAGCACTTCTGGCTGGCCTTGTGTGGGACATGCCTGGACATCCTTAAGCTCTCCCTTGTCCAGGATTTTATGTCGCTCCTCTTCCCGACCCGACAGTGCAGGGCCCTCAGGCCCGTCACCGGGCATGCGTCCCCAGTTCCTGCGGGGCCCTGTCAGCCAGGCCCTGAGCGGTGTTGCTGAGTAATTACTTTCTTCCTGAAGCAGAGCTAGCCCTCCTCCACTGAAGCCACACTGACCCCTGACCCTGTGCGATGGAGGGAGCAGGTTTTGAGGGAGCAAAGTGTCGTGTGAGGTCTTCTCCCAGGTGAAGCTTTGGGTGGTCCCCAGACGAGGAGAGGGTGTGACCATCTAACAAGGCATGTAGGTGACACCTTCAGTTCCAGAGGGTTCGGAGGAATCTCAGGGTTCAAGGTCTGGAGTTGGTTGACCTGGTGCCCTACCCTGTATCTCAGGCCCCAGGTTTCTGAGGCATTGCCCTGACTGTAACACAGCAAGAGGGGCGGGCCTGGGACCCAGACACGTCGCACAATTCTGTGTCGCACAATTCTGTTTCTCCCTCACCCGGGGCCCTGGCCTGATGGGCAGCGTGGTCTTCAATCAGCCTGCAGAAGAGGAAGAGTTTCCTTGAGCGCCGCTGTCGCCCGCACCCTGGCGTCCCCGCTGTGCCCTGGTGAGTGTGGTGTTTGTCCCCTGGGGCCTGTCGTTTCGTTTCTCAGCTCGCTGGCACAGCCCTTGCGTGGTCGTCGCCGCCGTGTCTCCCCAGCGCTGGGGACACGGTAAGCTGGCTCATGCTCCAGTCGCGTCCGTCCCCACTCGGCCTCAGGTGGGAGTGTCAGTAGTGACATCATGGCGCGCCCGCCCCCTTGCTGCAGGCAGTGCTGACTGTTGCCATCCTCCCAGTCCCTGGCAGCAGAAACACAGTCCGAAGGTGTGTTTCCTAGAAACACTGTGGCTTCCAGCTCGGATGACTAATTCACCCTGGTTTTCTGGGCACTTTCTCAGATTGTAGCCTTGAAAGTTCCACACCGCGCAGAAGCCCTCGGCCCTGGACAGACGTGAGCGGGTTTTAAAATGGGAAGTCCTCCCCCGTAGGAACCCCTCGGTCCTGAGCAGACCAGGAGAGTGGGTCACCCTGCTTCCCTGTCTCAGGACCCGGAGGTGGATGCGCTGGGAGCGCCCGGATGACGTGGGAGGTGCAGGAAGTGTTGGAATTCAGCGCAGGGAAGGCGGCCGGTGGAGCACGCGCAGCACGCAGGTCGCCGTCGGGTGAGAGGCGGGCAGAACGCGTGCGCACGCACGCACCAGTGGGAGGCGGGCAGAACGCGTGCGCACGCACGCACCAGTGGGAGGCGGGCAGAACGCGTGCGCACGCACGCACCAGTGGGAGGCGGGCAGAACGCGTGCGCACGCACGCATCAGTGGGAGGCGGGCAGAACGCGTGCACTTGCGCATCAGTGGTGAGGCACGGGCAGCGGAAGGATCCCATAGCGGTGTAACCCCTGATCGGCTTTGGGCATGGCCACTCCTGGAGGGTGTGACACCCGGCGCTTCTAGCCTGTTGGCCATGCTCAGAGTGCCCTGATTGTTGTTCCAGAAAAAACGCCTTTTCGCCCAGGGATGCGGAGATTGGAAGATGTGAGCAAGGCAACACAGCATTTTTACCATTCCTACTGGCGGGACTCGGGTCCACCATGACCCACGTTACATTGACCTTGTCACAGTAAGGGGGTGGCTGGGCACCACTTGCGCAGAAGGTTTCATGGGAAAAGACGACAGTCCTGACCGTCAGAGTTGAGCTGCAGTCTCCTCCTGGCGCGAGTCTTGGGTTCCTCTCATCTTGGACGCGTGATTCTGTTGGTCTCGGTTGTTCCCCAGTGATGGGACAGGATCCTTTCCTGCATCCCAGTCGAGTATAAGCCACAACCCGGAATCGGGAGCCAGGGATAGAAATCTGCAATTTGCAGGTTTGCCACTGTGTTAATTCACGTAGTTCCCACTGGTTCCTTGCTGGAGAGGTTGCAGTCAGCCATGCCGTCGCTGAGAACGGGGCGCCTGGCCTCACGCAGAGCCGCCACTGCTCACCAGCGTCGGAGGAGGTGGGACTGTGCTTCCTTCTCACCCCTCTGTGGCCGACCACGTGGATCACATGACTAGCGTCTGGGACAGCGTGCATTTTGCCACCACATTTAAACATGGCTCTCCGTCCCAGAAGAGATGGTGGAATGGCAGTAACTTCCTTTCTGGTTTTATGTATGAGATTAATTCTTCAGCGGTAGTTTTGTAAGTCGGCCATTGATGGTTCCCCCAAGGATGCTCACATCCTAATCCCAGAACTGAGGAATCTGTCCCCTGACATGGCAAAGTAGACTTCACAGATGTGATTAAATTGAGGACCTTGATACAAGGAGATGATTGGGATTATCTGTGCAGGCCTCATGGGACCACAAGTGTCCTCGTGAGGGAGGGACACTCAGTATGTGTTTATGCAATGACAGAAGGGGCCCAGGGTCCAGGGAACCACACTGAGAGGAGAGAACCCATGGATAGCCTTCACCGGCTGTACAGTTTAGCCAAGGACCAGCCCTCACTGAGTGAATGAAAGATTCAGGGAAAATAAATAAGGTCTTTGTAAAAACATGCCTGTTTGATTTACTGATTCTGGTGGGAGTTATTAACCCAAATACCACGGCAGGCCGAGCGTAGTTGTTTTTACTTAGAAGAGCGTCTGAGCCTCATTTACGGGGTGCAAATCAATCTATGTCTGTGGGGCCAAGGGGCCCCCCGAACTTCCTCATCTGGGGGCTCATTGGACCAGCTGCTCGCATTGCATTCAGGAGGCTATGGGGAGAGGATTCGCTCCGGAGGCTTCCCGGGGCGTGCTCCTTTGACCACGAGGCCTTGCCCAGCGGGACTGGGCATCCATACTGCTCCTCCATACTGTCCCTTAACCTGCACGCTCCGCTGCCTCAGTGGCCCATCCGCACAGCCATGCCTGTGTGTGTGTGTGTGTGTGTGTGTGTGCATGCGTGCGTGCGTGCACACATGCAGCAACCCCAGTCCCCTCCTCCTCCCTGCGTGGTGGCTCTTACACCCACTGTTAGGAACACACAAGGGCAGACACTGGGTGCACAGATGACAAAAGCATCGCTTTGTTCCTTCCAGGAGGGTTATTTTTACTTCGGAAGACATCATTTGAGGGCGTAACGCCTCGCCTTGACGGGCTCCATTTATAACGGTTGGAATTTCCACCAGAGAAGCAGTTGGTCGGGGGAGGATTCTGGACCAGCCAGGGAGGGGTCCTCCGGGGAAACGTGCACCCTACGTTTAGGGTCAGCTTCCTTTTCTGCTTATGAATGACATTACCCTGGTGCCCCTGACTGCGACAGCCCTGGGCCTTCTCCGTGCCACCCTGGGCCTTGTCGCGGGGGTCAGGTGCGCGTGTCTCAGAGGAGGGGTAGCAGAGGCGGAGGGGAGGGCCTCAGAGAGGCTGTAGAATTTTACGGAGCGATAGTTCTTCAAGTGGGCTCAGGGCTAATTCACTTTGCTGGCTTTTGGTGGCTCTTCTTAGAGGGAAGGCTCTGTATCATGAGAACGAGGATGAGTCCCAGTGTCACGATCTGCCTTGTCAGGAAGGACGACTCAGCGGGACCCCGCAGCGCCCTGTGACACGGGCTCAGACTCTTGCTCACGGCGTGTTCCTCTTGCACGTGCATGGACTCTCCCTTCTCCCTGGGGATGCTGTTCGGCTTTGTCTGGAAATGGAGCTGACGACTGTAGAAAGTAAATCACCTGCTTAAACCGAGTGAACAGTAGTAGCCAGGGAAGAGCCTGTGACCCTCTCCCCAGTGGAAGCTCTGGGACATGGCACATGGGAGTCTGTCACTCTCTTCTGTGCTTTGAGGACACTTAGGTCATCTCCAGTTGAGTTAGACTTTGCATCTTGATTATGAAAATGACAGAAGTACCTTTACAAAATATGGTGCTTGATAAATTTCTCTGTGTGGACTTTTCATACCAAGGAGTCTACATTTGATTCGGTTTGTGTGTTTGGGGGAGAATGAGAAAAGCACAATAAATCTGGGGAAAGGAGTAATTTCAACACGATGGGGTGATTTCTCCAGGAGGACAGGCGCAGCGAGGATGGGCGTCGGGAGGCCGGGCCTGAGATGGCACACACGTGCACACCGCCAGCAAGGGCCCGGGCACGCACGCGTGCAGCGCCACGTCCCTGAAACCTGAGGGTTTCGCTCGAGGCTTGAAAGTGACTGTTTAAGACCAGAATAACGGATGCATTTTGCACAGGTCACAGGCACTATTGATCATGTGCAACAGCTTGAAAAAGCAGTCAGATCCCAACAGCAGATAAATAAGTGAGGAGTAAAACTGTAGTTGGTGATTAAAGGCACCTTGAACACAGTTAGGAAATGTCTCTATTTCCAGGAATAGAGACAGGAGGGGCGGGCCAACCACTGGAATGGGTACTTTCTCTCCTTCCGTGTGCCCCGGGTACGTGCAATTTGTCCCTCATCCACACAGGATTTTATTCCTTCCTGGCAAATGAGGAAATGATACCTCAAACAATATCATTTCTGTTCTCAAACTCAATGGTGGGGGTTCCAGTGTAGACCAGGGCGGTCCGGAAAGGACCCAGCCACACAGTGTGAACAATGGAGGCATCTGGGGCTGGAGTTTTCCCGTGCTAAGGACGCGGGCTAGGGACGCGGTGTCCTGCTTGGAAGCTCCCCATTTGTCTGCTGCGGCGCATGCATTTCCAACAGTCAGACCTCTTGGTATACTGTCACTTGTGTGTTTTTCCTTTCTTTTTTTAGATATTTTTTATTTATTCGAAATTTTATATAGCTAGATTATGTATATTTTTAAGATGATTTTAAATATGTATATTTTTATTAAATTCATTGGGGTGACATTGGTTAATAAAATTATACAGGTTTCAAGTGCACAATTCTCCAGCGCATCGTCTGTGTGTTACACTGTTGCTCACCACCCAGAGTCAGCTCTCCCTCCTTCACCATGTATTGGACCCTGCCTCCCGCCCCCCAAGCCCCTGTAACCCTCCCCCCACAACCACGAACTGTTGTGTGTATCCATGAGTTGTTAGTTTGTTTTTTCTATCGTGATTGTGTGTGTGTGTTTTCTTTAATAATTTGGTCTTTGTCTAGACTAGGTGCTCAACCGAGATGCTTCCGGTGGGCAGGAGGGCAGGTGGGTCAAGGTCCCTGTACCAGGAAACGGTGAGGATGGTGGCAAACTGCAGGTCCCCTGTCTTTGTTTAGAGTGGCGGCTTCTACTCAGTTTCAGCCAGGAGTTGCCACCTGGGGCTGCAGGCTCAGTGTCGTGATTCTATACAGATGTTTGCAAGAGATGCCAGAAATATAGCCAAAGAAGCAAAAATCTGTCATTTAAAATGATGTGACACCTGGAGAATGAGCTGTCAAGGGGGAAATCAACACCAAATAAACAAACAACAACAAGAAAGCATCAACTAACCAACAAACAAAGTAAGTGCTTGACCAAACCAGTTCACGTAAAATCAACAAGTAATTAAAGTCTTCGCAGCTATGCTCAGGACCTGAGGGTTTATCCACGGGGAACTCTAAACCGTAGTCAGAGCACGTGCTCTCTGCCACCTGCACGCTGAGACCAGAAGCAAATATTTTGGTTTGGAGTCAGAGAGGAGGGTTCCCAGAGGAAGTCCTGTTGAGATAATGCAGACGCAGTCCTGAGGAGTTGAATGGAGGGAAGAAAGGCCCTGTGGTGTGAAAAGTTTCCAAGATTTTTTCCTAGCATGATGGCAACATGGCTTTGATTTCAGTAAAAAGCTCATGGAAACCTGAGTTGCAGGCACTAGTTGTTGAGAGTCTGAAATGACAGGCTCAGGAGGATGAGCTTTGTCATCTGGTAGGCTGTGGCCCGCTCAGGTGTCCTCCGCAGCCGGGCCGGCTACCCAGAAGGAACGTGACTTTGGAGGAGGACACTGAGGGTGGCTGATGAGCTAATGAAAATCAAGGCTGCAAACATCAGCTCGTCGTGTTTTAAGAGTACGTGCTGGGCCACATTCAAAGCCGTGCTGGCTGCAGGTCGGACGCGCCTGATCTAGAATAAAAAAATGTAAAACCAAACCAAACCGGGCTCGGTTCCTGTGGATTGTTGCCACGTAGACATGCCGTGCCAGCATCACCCATGAGAAGTTTGAAATCTGGGCCTTAAATGTTGGCAGCAAATTCACGTGCAAAAAGGCAAGTGTGAATCGAAGCTTACTTGGAAGCCCGTGTGCAAAGGACACGCGGCTCCGCCGGGGCCGGGGCTGAGGTCGCCCGGGGCTGCACGCTCCCCTGTGGAGCTCCCATGGAGTCTGTCGTCCCAGGCACGCGTTCAGGGGTCCTGCCCCTGGGGTGCGACCTCACTGACGATTCAGCGCGTGCGGCGCGCGCTGTCATTGCAGACGTGGAAAGAAATGCAGGCACGTGCGTGCGCAGGGAGTATGCGCTGAAAATAGTTTGTGAGGATAAAAAGATTTCTTTTCAAATGTCAGATTTCATAATCATAGTGTCAATTTTTAAATTAGGAAAACATTAATTAAAAAATCTCTTTAAAAGTTTAGAAAACGTGTTTCTCCGAGTCAGTAGTTTAAACCAGAGAGAATTCGGGGAGTATGTGAACTTGACGAAAAGCATAGTCAATCCCTATTTTCATCGTCCTCTAACCAAAGCATGGCATCCTCTCCGACTGTAAACTAGTTAACAACCCACAGAAGCACAGGCAGGAGCTCTGTGACATTGTCACCGTTAGAACTCCACATTGGTGACATAGGGGTAGGCTTCTTCCCACGGTCACTTCCCAGTCACAGCAGTCAGGGGACCCGCTGTGGGATCCTACATTTGAAAATAATTTCGCTGTAATTCACTAAACGTATAAATAGATTGCACTGAGGCCCATGTGTGATCCCCCATTTCATTTCACTAGTTAGAAACAGTTATGTTGGGTGGTGGCTCCACTGGCTCCACAGGCCTTCCCAGGGGACTGTGACGAGAAGAGTTAGGAAGCCCTGCCCAGGGCCAGCGTGGCCGGCGGTGACGACGTCACCCAGCCTGCCGCTCCCGGGACCGCTGCCCTTTCTGCGATGTCCTACCTGGGAAAAGGCCAGCCTTTCCCACCGACCTTCCCTGTTTCTTACAGGAGTTCAGGAGTCACTGCCATCAGTCATCACTCTGACACAGAACTCGTGAAATGAAAAATGATAATTTTTTTTAAAAACATTGAATTCAAGTTTATACGAACAGCATCAGGGAGAAGTGACAGAATGCTGGTTGTGTCTCTAGAGAGTCAAAGTGGGGAGACAAAACCGTGGTAAGGGGGGCCTGAGGGTGGTCAGGCTGGCCCGCACGAAACCATCTGAGAGCGCCTTTCTCCACGAAGGACGTAGGGCATCGCCATTCTGCATCGGTCCCTGGGCGTGGGTGCGGCGGGCTCTCTTGGCTCTTCTGGAAGAGGATCTTCTGAAGCGATTACTTTTACCTGATTAAGTCCCCGTCTCCCAGGGAAATGTACTGACTGTGACCGAATTAGCTCTGAGTTGCTATTATTTAAATCCAGCTTCTTGTATTTATTAAAATGAAGTGACTATCATATTAAAGTTGAAAACGAGCAGTTGCACATGCAAATTATTTCTAAAGTTCAGCCACTGCTAAATGAGACACAGTGCTCCTAAACTTAGAAATGCTCAACATAAATTATGACCTAATTAACATTTGCATGGTAATCCGGACTTCCTACAGCTTATTCTGCTAATTAACACATGACAAATGAGCATGCATTAATATTTTATTGTAACAAAACTTGTCCAGGAAAGCTTCTTAACTCCTTGGAAAACATTTCGTGTTCTTTCCCGTTTTCTGCCTGAGAAGCACTGTGTTGTAGCTCACGCCTTGACATAACTTAGATGCGAAGAAGTTCTTTCATGTTGTGTATTTAGTACGGGGGACAAAGAATCAAGCTCACGAGTGTCTTTTTCTTCATTTTAAATTATTTTTTTTCTTACTCTTTCTGGGAAACATCTGAATTTTTGACAAAACGACTCCTCGGTCTGTACCTCTTAGCTGATTATCGTGTGTCCGGGCCAGTGTGCTTACACACCTCCAGTGTTGTCCCCCAGACCTGTGGGGTCCCGAGGAAACCCAGGCCCATCAGGGAAACAGAGACTCCGTCATTGTGGGTTTTGTACGTGGCAGGTGGCTTCCTATGGGTCACAGATTCCGTTCGTGGGTGTTGTCTCATACCCAGTTGCAGCAGCTCTCATGTTACGGGGGCCCCAGCGGGCCCGCCGGTGTCCACGGTCACGTCCATTGTCTTTGGGTTGCTGCAACCCAAATCAGTTTTGATTCGCTTTCTCTTGGCATATTATAAAGTTTTTTGTTTGTTTGTTGTTGGTTTTTGGTAGTTCCCTGGCTGGGAATCGAACCCAGGTCGCAGCATTGAGAGCGCCGAAGCCTTAGCCACTGCGCCACCAGGGAGCCCCCTGTTTGTTTGTTTCCATTTGTTCCATTTAGGACTTGCCGAGGACCACTGCAAACTGGCCTCTTACCTGGCCACGTAAATCGGAACACGTGGCCTTCGAGCTCTGGGAGAGCATTTTCTGAATTTTCTGAATTAGCGTGCGAGCGATCGGCCGTGCCCGGCCACATCTTGGATGTTCTGGAAGCATGTGATGCGCGATCGAGAGGGTCCCTGGTGTCGTGTCCTCTGTGTGTAAAGACTCCGCGGGGGTCCCTCCCTCCCTCCCTTCCTTCTTCCAGGGACTAGGAGGCGCTTAAACCAAAGCGTGGCGCGACGCGTGGCTGCTGCTCTGGGACCCTCCCTCCTTAGTAGGAACTACGCACCGCAGGTCGCCTGGCTCCGGCCTGGGTGACGACGGGGTGAGCCTCAGAGCCGTTATTAGAGACCAGGTCGTCAGCTGACTGGTTTCAATTAACGAAGCTCGTAAAGTAATACGTCCGCCAGGAAGCACGCGTCTGAGATTGTGCAGTGCTGTGCCATGACGTCCTTCTGTCCCCCGAGGACGTCCCGGTGCTCCGCGGGGTCAGCCTCGCTGTGGGTACTCTCTTCTAGAACCAGACCCGTCTGCAGCTGGGACAGCTGTCTCTTGTCTGTCATTAGCTCGCCATTTCGAGTGTGACGGTGCTGATGGCTCTGAGCCTTTAAATCTTTAATCATGACAACTCCCAGCCCGGGCTCCTGTTACTGAAGGAGGCGCCACCACCCCCAGGGGGGGAGCGGCTCGACTGAGCACAGATCTGCGCCTCCTCCCCGCTTGTGGCTGACCGGAAACAAGCCCCCGAGACGCGGAGCCGCTGGCCGAGGGCCTCACGCGCGCTGGGTCGTCCGGCCTGCGCGCTGCCTGCCGCGCCGGGCTCCTGGGCGGCGGCCCGGAATGCAGGTTCCCGGGCTCGGCCCTCGGCCGTCGCTCGCTGCCGCGTGGGCTGAGGCGCAGGAGCAGGCACCTGGGGACGGTTTTGGGAAAGGGAGTACCGTGAGCTGCGCCGCGTCTCCCACGCGTGCTGGGTCGTCCGGGCGGGGCTGTCCCAGGCCAGCACCCGGGGAACAGAGGTGTCTGTGTACCGCAATGGCTGCCGGGCAGGGACGCAAGCAGGAGCCGGGCGCGCCCGTGGCGGTGGTGGGCGATCGGCGGAGGCTGCCTGGGGGAGGGGAGGCGTCGTGGCCAAGAACGCATCTCGGGGGCTGGGCAGCCTGAGTTCCCAGCTCTGCCGCTTGCTGGTCGTGCGACCGTGAGTAAGTCACTTAGCCTTTCTGTGCCTCCGCGTCCCCCCACGTAAGACAAGTAGAAATGACACTTGGCTTCTTTGGTCATTGCAAGAATTCACTGTTAATGCCTGTAATTCGCTCAGAGTGCTGCCCGCCCCGCGAAGGTGCCGCCCTGTGGCTGTTTGTCCTCGTCACGTCGTCGTTACTCGGGGGTGCAATCCTTGAGCTGAGTTGGAAGGACGAAGGGCAGTCCGCCCGGCACGTGGCCACATGTGGCACTAGCGGGTGGCATTCCCAGCAGGGCGGGTGCGCAGAGGTGACAAAGCGCCGTCTGTCGCTGGAGCAGACAGTGTGGGACGTGAAGCTGAGACTTGGGCAGGGGCCGTGTCCTGAGGGTCGTGGCGGGGCGGCTTCCAACGTCATGGAGAACCTCATGGGCATACCAGGAGGGCCGTTGTCCGTGTCGCTCGGGTGGGTCCGTGGAACTTGGCGTGAGGAACGTAAGGTGACAGGCAGGGTGACGAGGGAGGAAGACCTGCAGGGACCCAGTGACAGGGGGACGAGATGGGACACAGACACTAGTTCAAGGTGGTTGTGAGGATGTGTAAGACGTGTTCGGGAGATGACATGGGCAGGGGACAGGTGGACCAGGGAGGGACACAAGTCCGGCTCCTCTGTGGGGAAGTGGTGAATGGCGGTGCCGCCCACGGAGGTGCCGCCCACAGGAGCCCCTCCCGGTTCGGGGAGCTCGGTGGGGCTACGCAGTGGGTCGTGCCCATGTGACGTCTCCACGGACAGGCCAGTGGGCGGGGGCACGTGTGGGTCTCATGTTGGAGTCACGGGTGTGGTCCGAGGCCTGGAACACGCGGCCTGACCTACATGTAGGCTCAGGGGACCTGTGTCCCCTGTCCTTGAGGTTTCGGCAATAATTAGTTCATGTTAAACCCTGAAGAAGTCTAATGACATTTTTCTGAAAAGGAGCAACATACTGTCCCCAGCTCTCTGGAGGATTTCCAAGGGTAAGACACCGCGAGCGCTGACAGGCCACCCCCGTGCGGGGTCCCCGGGAGGGGCGCGGAGAGGCCCACAGGGCAGCCTCCGGGAGGGCCACCTTTCCGTCTGCTGCGGCTTCTGGGAGGGTCCCTTGTCCTGCGGCTGTGCGTGTGCGACAGATACAGTGTGGAAGGCGTTTTTGGGGACGGGCAGAGCGTCAGCGCCAGAAGGGTCAGTAAAGGGTCAGTGCCCTGAGGCTGAGCAATTTACTGCAGAGCTCGCAGCAGAGACGCGGCAGGACCGGCTCTCGGGGTCAAGTTCACAGCGTCGCTGCTTTGTCGCCGCTTCTCCAGTGTCCCATGCAGACTCTCATTTTTCAGTACGAAAATATATATGAGTTCCCCCTCGTCTGTATTTGCCCCTTCTTACTACTCACCTAACAGCCAAGCAGGACCAAACGTGTGAGTGGGGGGAGCACCCCAGGACGGCACGCTGGCTTGGAGGGTCTCCTCAGTGAAGCATGACACACCCATGCCCACGTGTCCAATAAAGTTTGGTTAGAAAGTCCTGTTGGGTCAGAATAGCTCCCTGTTTCAGAGACACGTGTCGCGTCCTCCTGCACCACGCCCCTTTCCCCGACGCGCACTGCGTGCCGTGTGGCGGCAGGAGAAGCGTGGGCAGTGGCGGTGGTGGCGGGAACTGTTGGCAGTGACTGGAGTAGAATGGTGGTCGTGGAAGAAGTCACGACGATGGCGCTGACGGGGAGGACGGGGCGCACACGGATGAAGCGCTTTGCACGGGCCAGACACTGTACCCCTCGGGCTGTGCAGAGGCGGCCCCCGAACACGTCACCACGCCAGGGACGGTCCCTGCGCGGGTGTCCCCGGGCAAGCGTCTCCGAGCTACGTGACTTGGAGCAACTACTGCAGTTCTCCGAGTCGCACTTCCCACGTCAGGGAATGGGGTGACCTGAGAGTGAACTGGAGAAGCAGCGCCTACGGAGCGCCGGCCGGGCCCGCAGCCCCGGCTGCGCTGGAAGGAGCGTCGTCGTGGAGTCCAGCTCGCGTGCGGGCAGCGGAGGCGCAGGCAGGGGTACTAGGTAGAGCTGGGGTTTAATTGGGATAAACTGCTTCCATTATGGATCTGCAAAATGGGTTTTTAAACCCCGAACAGCACCTCCCTTGGGCACATTTGCATGTGTATCCAGGGACGGTTTTCACGTCTGGGCTGCCCCTTCCCCGCGCCCCGGAGCTGCTGCGTGGAGATGCCCCGCCGTGAACATCGTCCTTTGCATGATGGGCAACTGGCCTTTCCCAGAAAAACGGCCGTTGACAGAAGCTAGACTGTGAGCACGAAAGACGGAAGGCCAGACAGAGCCACACGACGGAGGACAGGCCCAGGCTCAGAAACGCTGCCCTGGGAGCTCTGTGTGAAGCTGTGGATCTGACCACTCCTTGGGCTCCCAGAGGTAACGCAGGCCGAAGCCTGCAGCAGCGGACCCTGCTCACGTGGGCTGCGTGGTTCCTGCCCGGCCTGCTCATGGGCAGTGGGGCCCACTTAGCTGCCCTCGGGCTCCCAGGGAAGTCTGGGGCCCCTGCGACGCCAACTGCCACTCCGGGGCTAATAGAAGGGTCGTCACCTTTGATGAGTTTTCTTCGACTCTGTCCTTTTTCCACAAGTCGATTCAGAAACCAACGTCGTCTGTGATAAGAATATCCAAAACCTAACTAGGATGTTACAGTCAACGCCACAGAGGTTGCTTCGGTAGAACTATCATGAAGGGCTCTCCTTTTACACCACTGAAGCCCCAAGGACTTTAATAAGGGGGTCGCTAAAAGTCAATGCTGTCCTACTACGCGCTGCGAAGAAGCAGAATTGAGATGTTGTCTGTGTACGTCAGCCTTCTAACCCTTAGACGTCTTCCCAGTGTCTGAAGGAGCGAGAAAAGGAAAGCCGACATCAACATGACCGCTGATGGACCGCACTCTGTTATCTTTCATAGGAGAGAGAAAGTCCCTCCCGGTCACCTCAGGAAAACCTCCGTCGACAAAATGAAATGAGAATCATGGACGTGTTGTAAGATTGTTGTTGCTGCTGTTGGTCTGCTGCCATTTAGAAAGAATCTGGAAAAGCCAGGACCTGAGCCCAGGTGTTCGGCCTTGCTCTAGTTGTTTTCGGGGATCAGAGACTGATGAGAAGAGATCAAGGCTCTAAAGTAGCCCCTGCAAAAACCTGTATGCCCCAAGTCGTCTTCGTATTATTTCTATGCCTAGTGCACTTATTTCTCGTTTTCTTACTGGAACAATTTATATAAACCATAAATATAGGCAGCGCGTCGATACAGGGGCTAGAAGCGTGAAGTTTGTCGTCTGATAGACCTGGGTTCAGGTTCTGAAGCACTGTCTAGCTTCATGACGTCAAAGAAGTGATTATCTCATGAAGTCTTGTTTCTGCATCTGTAAACAGGGGCCGTTCATGGCACCTATGCTGTTTTGGTTGTTTGAGGACTAAAAGATGAGATTTAACTGAAGAGAAGACACCACTAAAGTATACTCTATGTCATGGATGATGGTGATAATGATCTCCGTTGTGTAGTGTGTTATAATGCTTTGTTTATATGTGTCTGTCCCATTAGGCAGGGAACACCTTGAAGGTGGGAGTTCATTGTATTCATTTAGTATCCTCAGCATCTCATACCGTGTTGGCTCTCTTGCAGGCGTCTAGTAAATGCAGGACCAAATTGAATGACCTGGAGCTTAAGAGCAACCAAGACCTGTGTTGTCCTTGCTGATTACCCTCCTGTTTGACATTGAGGAAGTCACGGCCCCTCTTGGTCCCTCCAGTTTTCCATGCACAAGGAGGAGGCATCCCACCTCCCCAGGGATGCTAGAAGAATGCCTTCAACATTTAATGGCAAATTGTGCTTTAATTTGTGAGGGGATAATATTTAATATCAATGAAAATCAGAGTCTTCCCTTTTAGTCCTTGTTTTGTAGCTGCCAAGTGCTTACCAGCCTAACGAGCCCCGAGGAGAGGGGCCATGTCTCTGTCAGGCACACACCAACCCAGAGTGCACCCCTCAAATCAGAACAGGGCTCCAATGGGGAAGAAAAGAGTTGTGAGCAGTAAGAGAATTTAATGGAGCCACTGAAATGCACCAAGCCCCCCCAATTCTCACCTATTGATTTTTAAGTAGTTAAATATTTTAGGTGAAAATCACTTTTGCTTGAATTACCTGAGTCTTAATTGCTTGTTTTCTATGGAATTTATGTGAAAATAATTTAAAATAAAATTGGACATCAAAACCTCCATGAGGAATAGACCAAAATGATCCCTATGTGTGAGCAGTGAGGTTATTAACCATTTTCTTTGTTTCTTCTTATTCGAAACGTGCTTAAATGTAGGCCCTGTTGGTGGCGTGGAGCTGACAAGCGCATTAGCGCTCACAGCCCGTGCGCCTCTGGGCTCTTGCGAGGATCTGCGGACGCCGCCGAGGCTCATGGGAGGTGGAGGTGCACGGAAGCGTCTGGACAGAGCTCAGTCTTCGTCCTCACCGACCAGGACAGGGACTGGCTCTAACGGCTCCGTCGCTTTCGGCTGTCCCTTTGGTGTATTTTCTTGCATCCGGTGTGTTGTCAACTGACCTTCACTGGAGCTCCCTTCGTATTTTTCTCCGTGGC
Source organism: Lyroderma lyra (assembly GCA_004026885.1). Taxonomy (NCBI): domain Eukaryota; kingdom Metazoa; phylum Chordata; class Mammalia; order Chiroptera; family Megadermatidae; genus Lyroderma; species Lyroderma lyra. The sequence continues at coordinate 19,399 of PVJL010010167.1, read as the reverse complement.
GGCTGCGTCCTCATGGTCTCTGCTTCCCCGTAAACGCAGCTCACGCACCAGGTCGGAGCTCCTCAGTCATCAGGGACGGCGTTGGATGCCCAGAGGGGACAAAAGATCAAGATTCAGCTTTTTTTAGGCTCAGAATTAAATGTCATTTGTTTCTAGCTTCTGTCCATTAAAAAATGGGTATCTACTATCCCCGTAATGTAAATTTCTGTCACATACGTAGAATTCACTAGAACTACCTAGTCACCAGAGCCGAGGGAAAGGTTTGTTACACCTTCCGATGTTCTGCAGCTTGGGCGGGTTTTCGGTAAACTTCTCCAGCCGGGGAGATACGCCTCGAAGCGTTCTTACAAAGCCGTGCTGTCTTTCCCTGAATTTCTTCCCACACTCACCGTGAAATTATAACCCACTGCACCTCCCTGCCTGAACAGATGTGCCCAACACGGAGCGTTCTAGCTGCAGGTCTTGATGGTTATTGCAGAAGCTGAGCCGTAATTCTGGGGTTTTAGAAAATCAATGAAATTCACAATTCTCCCTACTCGCTAAGGAATGTCCTCTGTTCACAAGAGGCATGGCCCCCTCGTAAGTACTGACATGGCCAGGCGTTAACCGAGACGTCTGGAAGGGTAAGGTTGTCTGGTGTTCTGATCGGGTTGGTGGTCCAGGCTGAAGACCTCCAGACGTTGCGGAAGGCGCACGGGGAGGTCCAGGAGAAGACGCGACCTGGCGCATCAGGGCCCAGGCCCCTGTCTCCGCACGAGAGGGTTCAAGGGTGCGGCCGGTGCAGGGAAGCGCAGGGCGTTTGTTGAGATGAAAGTGCGTGCTTGCAGGAAGTGCACGTGAACACAGAGATCGCGTCACCCTAAGGAAGTCCCCACCAGGGACATTTACCTCCCTTACGGTTGGGAATGGTTGACATCCCATTAACGCGGCTCATCTGTCTCAACCCCCTGGGTGGGACTCTCTGCTGCTTTTTCTTCCTCATTTGGTTCCTCAGGAACTGCCATGGCATCAGGTGCATGATGGGCATCGTAGTGACTGCAATGTAAATGAGATTATAATAACATTATAATTAGCTGAAGGTCAGGTCCTGGTCCTAAGGATTGGCCGAGCTGGAGAAAACTGGTGTTTGATTTTCTCCAGCTGCAGGTGTCAGATGCCATTACCTGTTTACCTGCACGACCAGGGAGGTGCCTCTGGTTGTGTCCCGGGTCCATGTCCTAGGCTATTATCCTGCCTCCCGAAGGTCACTTTATCTCCTTTCCCAAAGTGTTCTGTGGTCACAGACACTTCCAGAGTTCAGTCCAGGTTAAAGGCACTGATCACTGACTTCCTCTGGAAGAGGCCTGAGCAAGACCAGGGGTCTGTGACCGCGTAGCGTCCCGGATATGTTTGGAGCTCCCTGGAGATGCCAGTGATTTTCTGGATGGTCCGTGACGACTTGCAGAGCTTCTTACCTGTCTCTGTGCCCTTTCCTGTGTATTTCCTAGGTCTCTTTTGAGGCTTGGGGTAGGCGTCTCCGTTGGCTGTGTGTTAAAATGGTCTTCCTGCTCCTCATTTTCTCTTATTCGTAAGTCATGAGATCAGCCACCTGCATATAAAGGCATTCTGTCATTCCCCTTTCCGATTTCAAAATTCATAACTATTATTGGGGCATTTTAAGTCTTATTATGTAATAAGAAGGCAGGGAAGGGAGGCTTATTTACTTTTAATCTAGCCTAAACAGTGCTAGCAGCTTGTTGCCAACAATAATGGTTTCAAAGTCGTTAAGACCTGTGGCCACGAGGCCCGTTGTGATACCAGCCCATTTTCCCCGACAGCGGCCTGGCGAGGAGGCGTTCTTTGATATGAGCAGACAACAAAAGACTTCAGGTAGTGTTCTCTTTTAAATGATTTATGAAAAGAATCTTTCAAAACCCCTGGTCAGGACCACTGAGGTTAACCCGAGATGTTAGAACATTCTTCTCCTTGCAAGATCATCGTAAAATCAAAATGAAAAGCATCTTCAACGAGACACCCACAAATCCCAAGACGGTAATTACGCCTTGGAACTGGCGATGTTGCACGTTTGCAGGTACTTTAGAGTTGGGCACGTGTGGTGCTTCGCGTACGATGAAATATTTATGCACTGTTCCCCCAGCCCTGCTCAGTTGCCGTCGGTACCTCCTGTTGTACGGCAGTTGCATTTGGAAAGGAATCGAATCTGATCTGCAGAATCCGGAAAGCTCTTGTTCCCAGAGACTTCAGTAGAAATCCTTTGGAGACAATAGTTGAAAATGCTCGGAAATATATACTTGTGGTTTGAGGGGGTTTTTTGGTGATTTGTGGGAATGAAAGAAAATAGTTACTCTCATTTTGCATTTAATTTAGAGGACATGAGGTTGGCAATAAAATGTGACTGTCTGTGCTAGACATTCTTAAAAACAATACATTTTTTTACATTTATTTTTCAGTGACAGTTGACGTATAATTATATGAGTTTCAGGTGTATGACATTGTGATTAGACAGTAACATACCTTATGAGGTGATCACCCCAATAAGTCTAATACCCATCTGACAATGTACATAGTTATTACAATATTATTGGCGATTGACTGTGGTCTTTATACGGTACTTTCCCTCCCGGTGACTACTTTTATAACCGGAAATGTGTACTTGCTAGTCCCCTCCCCCTTTTCACCCATCCCCCAGACCCCCTACCGTCTGGTGACAATCAGTTTGTTCTCAGTATCTATGAGTTTGTTTCGGTTTCACTTGTTTGCTTACTTTGTTTTTTTTTGGATTCCACATATAGATGAAATTATATGGTATTTGTCTTTCTCTGTTTTGCTTATTTCACTTAAAATAATAGTACCAGGGGGGTGCCAAAAACATGTAGACACATTTTAAGTGCTGTTGTCTATGTGTCACATAACGCTGACGGTCACCACTTTAAATGCCTCCTGTAATTGCAGAAGTCAAACATGACTTGCACTCATCTTTTGTTGTATGTATTGAGTATTACCATTTTAATACAGTTTTTTCCTTTCTTAAAATGTGTCTACATGTTTTTGGCACCGTCTGTAGAGTCTAGGCCCATCCATGTTGTCGTGAGTGGTAAGAATTCATTCTTTTCATGACTGAGTAGTATTCTGTTGTCTATGTGCACCACCCCTTCTTTATCCATTCGTCAGCCAGTGAACACTCAGGCTGCTTCCATGTCTTGGCTGTTGTAAATAATGCTGCAGCGAACATACATCTTTTTGAATTAGTGTTTTGGATTTCAAATAAATACCCAGAAGTAGAAACTGCTGGGTCTTATGGTTGTTTTGTTTTTAATTTTTTTGAGGAACTGTTTTCTATAGTGGCTGCACCAGTTTGCAGTCCCGCCAGCAGTGCCCGAGGGCTCCCTTTCCTCCACGTCCTCGCCAACACTTGTTTGTGGATTTATTGATGACGTGTGAGGTAATATGTCACTGTCATTTTAATTGCATTTCCCTGATGATCAGTGGCATTGAGCATCTTTTCACATGTCTATATGTCCTCTTTAGAGAAAAGTCTATTTTGGTTCTCTGCCCACTTTTTAATTGGATTGTTTGTGTTTTTTGGTGTTAAGTTATATAAACTCTTCATGTATGTTGGACGTTAACCCCTTGTCAGATGTATCATTGGTGACCATTTCTCTCATTCAGTATGTTGTCTTTTCCTGTCATTGACAGTTTCCTTCACTGTGTGAAAACTGCTGAGTTTCAGGTAATCTCATTTGTTTATTTTTGCTTTTATTAACCTTGCCTGGGGAGACATATCAAAAGTGTATTACTACCAGCAGTGTCAGAAATGTACTGCCTATGATTTCTTCTAGAAGTTATATGGTTTCGGGTCTTATATGTAAGTCTCTAAGCTATTTTGAGTTTGTTTTTGTTTGTAGTGTATATAACAAAATGGATATAATGCTTTTTGTGGAGATTAACTGAGATAATAGAAATTTTATAAGATTTTCAGCACACTGGATGATATATAATAAGAAGATAATAAACATTATTAGCTCCTCCTCCTCATTATGATGGTGAATGGAGGGGTGGACAGAAGAATGGATTGGTGATGAATTAATTAACATATGTGAACACATTTAAAACTTACTCGGAGGCTTGGCCCATCTTGGAGAAGATGGAGAAAGCGTGTGCCCATCTGGCCTTAGTGTTGGGCGTGGAAGGCACAGGGAGGAGGGCAGACCCTGACATTTATTTAGGTTAGATGTGGAATAAATGTGGGTTATTAATTATGTTTTCTGGGGAAACCAAGCCGCGAATCCCAGGGTCCGTATTACGAGGGTCGGCTGTGCCAACTACAATCTTGGTGGTTGAATTGCAGCCCTAATACCCGCTTGCCTAAATGGAAATGTTAACTAGAGAAGCCTGCTGGAGTGCTTGAGGTGCCCAAAAAGAATCCTTTTAATAATTCAGCCAACCTTATATACCTGGGTCCTCGACGTCTGGGCCTTGTTAGGAATAGAGGTTAAGATACTAAAGAGCGAAGCATGAACAATCCTGGCTTGAATTACAATTTCTAGTTAAGAAACAAAACAGAACGTGTTTATGACTCCAGCAGCTTTTGTTATGATCTCTGACATGAACTCGGCGGTGCCCGCGGAGGAGCCCCTCTTACACACCGCGCGAACACTTCACTGTCACGACCGGGACCTTGCAGTTGAGGTTGCAGCCGTCGCTGACCAGGGAAGCCCCGTGCGCTCAGTCACAAGAGCTGCGAAGGCGCTTCACGTGAGCCGCGCAGCCCGCCAGCGGAGAACTCTGCGTCTTGGAGTTGTGATGGCTGAGTCGTCGTTGGTTTGATGAAGTCGAGTCTTCTCTCTGACACGTGAAACAAACCAGTCCCTGCCAGACGCAGGTTTCCCTTTTGGTTTGTAATTAATCACTTTGAGAGACTTGTGCATTCACATACAAAGAGATCCTGTGTGTAGCCTCCACCCACTTTCCCGCAGTGGCAGTTAGTATCTCGGCCAGGAGATCGACAACTCGATTTTACCCTAAAGTTTGCAATCTTAAGATTCCACTGAGATGTGAATTGCAGAAATTACAAATATGAGACTTGAAACCATAACTTTGAAGATACGCGAGGACATCTCAGCTGCTGCTGTTTTCCCTGTGTTGTACCCCGGGCTGTGCCCCCCACCTGGGACCCTGTGTGTCTCCCCTGTGCTCTGCCATCCGCGTTTCTCTGCTTTGTAGCGCTCGGCTCCCTGTTAGCTCCGTGTCCGCTTTCCTTTGTGACCGTAACCTAAGAGGGCGGCAGTTCCATCTGCCATCCACTCCTGTGTCTCAGGCATCGGGCAGGGTATTTGGCACCAAGAGAGGCTGGAGGAGGTTTACTTGGATGAAAGAATCAAATAATCTACGTCGCAGAGGTCACAGAAACCTAGGACGCCAGTGGTGGTGCTACTGAAAACCAATGTCAGTAAGACCTTTGCTTCTCTGAGCCCAACTCTGTTATCTGCCCTCTTTAGCGTGATTTCCATGCCCAAAACAACCAGAATATACTGTTCTCTAAAACAAGCTTATCTGAGTTAACTACCAATTAGCTAGCTGCTGAAACGTCTTGAAATCAAATCTGAAGAAACAGTCTATTCCAGAATGGCTTTCTTGATGAAGAATCCCTGTTTGATCCTCTGATGTTATGCTAATCAGCTGCACCTTTTTAGCTGAACGTGTCCCTCTTAGGTGACAATGTAAGTTAATGCCTCCTGCGTCCTTTCTTTGTGATCACCCAGGACACCCACAGGCTTCCCTCTGGGGACAAGGGCACGTTGATAATTGGCCTTTTTAAATAGCTCGGCAGGTTCTCTGAAACAAGTAGTCTAAAGAAAAACGCTCTAAGGGCAAGCTCAGAGCGCAGGGGCTAGCTCACCAACCTGGGGTTGAGCAGTTGTGCAGTTCTGGAGTCTGGGAAAGCCGGCTGACTTTCCCCCTTTTCCTAATTGCCCCGGCCCCCAGGCCCTGACCCACGCCTCGTGCCTTTCACTATCAGCGTCTGACTGGACGCCTTCCAGTAGTTCTCAGTCTGCTCTGAGCTTTCTTCCTGGGCACTGAGCCGTCACTTGGGGTGACATGATGAGCCAGGTGGACGTGGCGTTTATCTGTATAGAGATTATTTTTTAATGTAAGGAACTGAAAAAATGCCAAGGAAGCAAACCAAGGGACTGAATAATTCCTAATTCTGATAAACCACCACAGCCGAGTGAGTGACGACCAGAGAGAGAAAAGCAGCCCTGAGACGCCCACCCTGGCCTCGTCCGCCCCGTCGGGCTGAAGGTAAAGACTTTCACAGGATGTCACCATCGGGCACGGCCTTTCTGTGACAAGCACTGAGCAAGACAATGGCTCTGTGGTCGTTTTGGGAACACAGACGAAAGCGTGAGCCTTGTCCAAACCACGGCCGGGCCCAGCTGTAGCTCTGTAGTAGCGAGTACCAGCGGCCGCTGCTTCTTAAGGCATTTCTGCCTTCACTGTGTTCTCCCCTTCGAGGCAGGAATTCTTAAGACACCCCATCATAGAATGACCCCCGATTCCTGGCAGGTCCAATGCAGAGCAAAGCCACATTTCCGTGAACTGTATCTCAAATCCCCCACTTCCAAATCCTAAATCAAACCTGAGACCCCCCCCACACACACACACACACTTCCCCGTGGTGCTCCCCGTGGCATCCGCTCGCCCTGCCCGCAGAAGGTCAGTAAACCCAACATCGTCCGACTGAGAGGGTGTTCACGCCGCCGTTTGGCTTAAGGGCACTGGCAAACCCGTGAGAAGCAGAATTGGTTTGGTGTTTGTTTGTTTGTTTGTTTGTTTTGGCAGCTAAAGATTTCATTCCCTATTCAATTGCTGAGTCCAAATTTTTAATAAAACCTACTAAAATGTGCATGCCCATGAAGGGGACAATAGCTTAGTTGACAGTAACTTGTGACAAAGGGAAACAGAAAGGTCTAGAGGTGCCGTGGCTCCTGGACTTGAACGGCTTTTTGGGTTAGTCCTGGCACGCATGGCTTCTCATGTCACAGGTTTCTAGTGCCTCAGGGCCTCGCTTCCCTGCTGACGTGTCTTTGTAGGGATTTCACCCCAAAATTGCCATGGTAAGCATTCACAAAGCCTGGAGTATTTTTAGGTCCCAAGATCTGGGCTTAGGAAACATCTGGAAGCCATGGTTCCTGCCCTCCAGCAGACTGTCAGATGATGACGAGGGTGATGATGATTGTCATAGCAACAGCAGTACTAACAGGTAACGGTGACGGAGCACCTGCCGTGTCCCTTGCACTGTGTTAAGTCCTTTCCATGCATCTGTGGATGTCATCCCGGCCAAGTGGCCTGCGAACCAGGTACGGTTAGGGTCCCCAGTTCACACGTGAGGAGACTGGACTCAAAAAGGCTCCGTGACGTGCCCAAACTCAGGAGAGCACCGCTGCCTCCCACGGCACGCGGACGTTTCGGCTGCGTCGTCTCCCTGGTTCTGCCAGCAGGTCTGCGCGGAGAAGCTTAGCCACGCCGTGCCCGCGGTGGGGACGAAGGCTCAGAGAGGTTAGGTGCCTTCCCTGAGGTCTCACAGCGCGGACTGGGAACCACAGAGCAAAGCGCCTTGTCCAGCTCAGAAGTGGGCGCTGGGAGAGCTGCCCTCAGAGGTGGCGGCAGAGAGCCATCTGACGGACTAGGGTGTGACGACACCGAGCGGCGCCGGCAGCTGTGTGCCCCCAGGCGCGCTGAGCCGGGGAGCCTGTCTGGGGCCCCGAAACGTGCCTTCTGTCCGCGGGCGCTTGTCCGAGCTGAGCTGCGGGGTGTGGGCACACGTGCGCTGGGACCTGCTTCATCTCCTTCGTGAGGGGTGCCAGTGCGTGAGGGGCAAGGGCGTGGGTAAGCCCTAACCGCGAGAGGACCGTTGTCCCCTTAAAACGCGTAAGCCCCTGCCTTCTCCACGGTGTCCCCCACAAAGGCTGCTCAGGCCACACGCACACCCCCAGCAGACGTGCCTACAGATCGAGGACTTCGGTGGCTGCCGTCCCTCCCGCGGCCACTAAGTGGGAGCACACACTCCCTTTAGGGGCGAACTTGTGCGAATAGGAGTGGCCCCGACCAAGGCTGTCTCCATGGCCCTCAGCGCTCGGGAATGTGTCCCCATGGATAACGCCCCCCGACGTGTCCCCGGTGTGTTCTTTATGCGAGAGAAGAGCCCCCCCTTTCCCATCTGGAGCCGGACGCCCTGCTCGGTCCCCCGGGTGCCCTGGGCTGGTGGGTGGACCGCTGGGGAAGGAGCCCCCCACTCCTCCCCTTGGTCAACTCCAGTCACCTTGGCCGAGGACACCCCTGCAGCTCTGGGGATGCCTCCGTGGCGCCCTGGGCTGCGCCTCCCCGGGGAACTCCCTCCTGCGTTCAGGAGGCCTCCAGGGTGCTGGCTTCCCTGGAAGCAGGGCCATGCAGAGGTCCCCACCCCCTGAGCTCGGGGACAGCTGCGGGGCTGCACACGGCACCGAAGGCCGTCACCCCTTTCCTTCTTTACTGTTCGTTTCTTTATTTGTCGATTGCTCTCACGCGGGCACCACGCGCGGACATTACCGACCTCAGGCCGTCCTCACTCCCTTAGGTGGCGTTCCTGCCCGCTCCCTGACACAGCTGTTTCAGTACCACTGACCTGGGCTGTGCGCCACGTCCCGTGACCACACGTGTGTTTTAGTCACCGTTGACATTCAGCGTTATTTTGGATTCAGAAAGGCCACCGGCGGGACGGTGCGGGATCACCCTTAAGAAGCAAGACGACTGTGTCTTCTGTGGCCAGAGGTGCAGTCCCCGTCCCTGTGTCCACGGCACGCGCACCGTGAGAGCGATGTCCTCTGTCGCACAGCCCTGCGGAGACCGCGATGGGGGGCACCGCCCGGGTGCGTGTCCGTGACCATCATCACGGAGCGCGGCTTCACAGACACAGAGCCGCGCACGCGACGCTTCCCCCACAGTCACCGCCTCTCAGCCCCAAGGCCCCGGCAGCTCTGTTCAGGCTGAAGCGTTCGTTTCTGCTTCCGCTGGAGTCAACAAAGTGCGTTTTGTCTGTCTGTCTTCCTGCCCCGTCTGTGTTGGATCCCGGGTTCGCCCGGGGCGCCCCAATACTCCACGTCCGCACCTTTGTCCTGAAAGGAGCTCAGGGTGGAATGTCTCTTTGTGTGGAGTCTGGGCTTGTGTTCTGTGGTCTCGGAACCGTCCCTCGGCGCTTCGAAACCATGTCGATTTAGGGTACCTCATTCTTTCAACAGGGGCAGACGAGGGGGAGAGGCAGCCACCTCCTGTGCTTCTGTGTGGCTGACAGTCTGGAGCGGGCACACCGGGATCGCTGTACCCGTCTTCTTATCTCTGTACCCCGTGCCCAGCACGTAGTAGGTGCTCCTAAATACCTGCTGTGTTATAGCCACAGTAAAATGCAGGAAGCACTCCGACGGAGGGGTTCCCGGGGAGCCACAGAAATGTAGACAACTGGACTGGTGTCCTTGAGGGGAGGGAATGGGGAGCCAAGGCGGAAGCTCTCTGCCATTGTTGGGGGCCTCACGGAGAGAGAACCCCGAAGTGTGATGGCCCAGAACATGCCTCCAGTGTCTGATAAACATGGGCCCAGCTCCCTCTGCCCCACCCGCTGGGCACGCACGCACTGGCGGGTTATCCCTGCCCCCACGTGCCTCAGTTTGCTCGTATGTAAAGTGGTGGTTTCTGGGGTGCTGCTAGGACCAGCACACGCCCAGCCGGCAGTTGCCATGGACCATGAAGGACTGGCTGTGTCCCCACTGCACAGAACCACGTGGTTTCTTTCAAATGAAGCTTGGAAGTGGGTTCAGCGTCTCAACAGCACCGTGAAGGAGTCAGTAGTTGGCTGTGTCAAATGGGAAGTACGTCCAGGCGAGGCCTTTCCTAGCGTGACCGTTTCTAAAACACGCCTCTCTCCTGCCGCCCGTCGGGAACCACCTATTCTATTGCGTGAGCCCACGTGAGCAGTGTTTAAACAGGGAGGACTTTGCCATCGCCCTGTGCTGCTTCCTTGCTTGTGACTTGGGAGTGGCCACTGCGGTTCCCTGCCCTTCAGTTCCCAATGCCACAAAACGCCAAGACTAGCGGTAAGTTTGCGAAGGCATTTGCCTCTCAGGGCGCTTGGAGGAGACCTGTGCCTGCCTAGGGTCCCCTTCGTTGGTTCATTGAGTCGCTCCCTATTTATGGGCCACCGGTCTGTGCCGTGCATCGTGTCGGTACCTGATGGCCGGTGTGCCTTGGAGGAGCACGTGGTGGGGAGCTGGGAGAGACGGACGTGCCCCGATGATCATGAGGGTCGTGGCTGTGACTTAGCACGGGGCTGTCAGGGGTGCCAGAGGGGCCCTTTGCTTTCCTTATTCCAGTCCCAGATTCTGTGCATGTCACTCCGCCCTCGGTTCAGTTCGACTAAGTGTTCCTTCATCAGCGAGCTGTCATTATTCCGGCCATCTGCTCATCTGACATCGAATTCTTAGTAAGTAAAGGGATCTTCTCTGATCTCCTTTCCGCTGATCAATACAGGGGCCTCTCTTTCCGTGAGTCGATCAGGGGAGGTCCCTGAGCCCCTTTTGTGTTTCCGCAATGCTGCTCTAAACCGGGGCACGCGAGGTGCCACCCTCTCCTTAAAAAGCTCCCGGTGCAGGCAATGATGCGGGAGGAATGCAGAGCCCTGCAGCCCGCGTCCGAATATGGGGACCCATGAGCACGAACCCTGCCCGGTCGCTCCTCAGGGCGTTTATAAGTTCGCATTTATCCCATTAACGAGTCCCCTAGCAAGGCTCAGGGAGGGACGCGGGCCGGCAAGTGCCACTGACGGGGAACTAGTGTCTGGGAGGATTTCCAAGCTACCAGCTTGGCCCCGTCACCGTGACATCCACGGCGACGGTAATCATGGCCGTAGGAGCCGATTTGCTACGCCCAAGGCTCTGTTGTAAGCATTTCACGTGGGTCGCATCACGCCGTCCTCATAGCACTTAGGAAGTCGGTCCTTTTGTAAAGACCAGAAAAACAGAGACACAGAGGAAGAGTGAGCTCCCCAAATTCCAGACTTAGGAAGTAGCGGGAGTAGGATTTGAACCCGGGTCTCTGGTGGTGCCTTCCCATTGGCTGAGGGTGAGTGTTAGAGTATCAGGCTACTTGGGCAGTTCCAGGCTGACACGCAGTTCCAATAGTAAGACCCCAAATTAGTGAGAAACGGCACCTGATGGACCAGGTGGAGCTCCGAGGCGTGTGAGTGGCACCCCACGTTAGCTGAGGGACCCCTTCGCCTGCTGTGTCCCTCGTGCCCCAGGCAGTGTCCGTCACCCTGCAGGCCTCTGCCTGTGTCCCAGTGCCACAGACGTGTCAGCAGAAAGCTCAGCAGGACGCATGTGCGGAGGGGCCTGGACCTCACCGGCTTCTCCCCCGGTGCCGCTCCCCTGTCCCTTTTTTTGTGACAAGAAGATTGTTTCTCTAATTCAAAGCCTGCTCGGTGGGTTGAGGGAGGACTTAGAATTGCTTCAGTAGCATGGTCCCGTTGTCACCACAGAACCTTCCTGGGAAAAACAGACTTCGAAGATGAACTTTCCTCTCACACTGGTGTGTGAAGTAAGCTCTAATGAAATAGGTCAGTCTGAGAATTCCTGAAGGGTAACCGGGAATTCCTGTCGTCCGAGTGTCCGTGATGCAGGCTCAGCCTTCTCACGCGGTGGTGAGGTGTCCCGCCAGCCACGCTGCTCACCGTGCGCCGCGCCGTGCGTGGCACAAGCTAAGGTGGCCCTCCGAGTCAGGGCCCCCCGGCTGGTTCGTCCGCTGGGAAAGCCTGGGTTAGCTGATGTCTGCAGTCCCTTCCAATCCCGTTGTCTTGAAAATAGGAAACTTGATGACAAGGAACGAGAAGATACGTAGAATCGCAGCAGAACGTAAGGATTAGGTTTGAACGTTTTCATTATTGCATACGAAAACGTTTTGTGCAGCTAAAATCACCGTTGATTTCTTTTCTTAAAGTGACCCGTACATTTTTTAGTGGTAAAATACGCATCACAACGATCTTGCATTAATCTGGGGATAAATGACCGTTTGATACCACTGTCCATCTTCATGTTTCTAGGCAGCAGACGTCTATTGTGGGCCTGCTCTTTCATGAAAATTCATGGAGGAAGCTCGCTTTTCCTGAGTCTTCCGGGATCATTGTTCTAGAAGTTACGGTGGGATATTCTCCGGGGGTCTGAGCCATCCTGAGAGAATAAAAAAACAACGTGTGACGTACTACAAGGGTCCATACACTTTTCCCAAGTACTCGCCTTTCGGAACCTGAGAACCTGGGTCCAGTGTTTTCAGGACAAATGCCTGAAGGTGTCATTTCAGACCCTCTGAGGACGTGATGTGTAGCCGGGCTTGAGCACTGACTAAGCCACAGGTTCCGATCCCGCACGGAGTCCGCAACCTCTTCCTTCCAGCAGCTTTGCCTTTTGTGTCAGCTCACCCGTCACCGAGGCAGCAGCACTGGGATGGCAAGCCAAGATCTAAATTTCTCCAACTGCTCGTAAAAAAATAGTGTATTTTCTTCCCCTCGCCAGTCCTGTTTCAATGTAGGCTGGAAACTGCTCTGCACAGTGCACTGCGCCCTAATTACTCCTAGGACGTCACGGATCGCGGATCTCCCGACGTTGCAGGTGAATGACGTGGGTGTCGGTGTCTCTCTCCCCAGAACGAGGGCCTTGTTTGAGTGAACTCAGGTCACGCTGACTCGGTCCTGAGTGAGCGAGTGAGAGGGATGAGAACGCGACCCTCTGTTCTCGAAAAGCCCGGCGGAACTCCTTCCTCTGTGTCAGCAGAGCTTGCACACACGCGAGCTTATTTTTGGTGTTCCAAGAAACCTGGGCTCTCTAACAAGCTTTGTGGAGAACGCTCTTGAACTGAACGTCCGGGCTGTAGCGAGCAAGAACAGCCTGCACTCAGAGTGAGCACGCGCCAGCTGGGGACCGAGTTCGCCGCCGTGTCCCTTCCTCAGCAGTCAGGTTTGCCGACTCCTCAGTCACGCAGCGTTCCCGGTTGGACGTGAAAACACGAACCCACACGGACGCAGCTGACTGTTCTGCTCGATACCTCACCCCTGTCATCTGGGCCAGTTAGAATGCAGCATACGCTGCGGTTTCTCGCAGATGGCCATGAACTCAAAGGGCGCGTCATCACCTTCAGAAGCCAAAGGGTGGCTTTAGACACGAGCCTGAAGTGCGCAGGGAGCCACCGTTCGGAAGCAGAGGGCAAGTTCATTGCAGGGTGAGTGCACTGTATTTACTAATAATACCGACCAGCGCTCAGGAGTGCCGCCCTCGGGGGTGTCCCCCCTTATGCCCACATCTGTCTCGTCAGGTGGATACTTTTTAATCTCCATTTTACAAAAAAGGAAGCCGAGGTCTGCTAAGAAGTCACGTGTCTGGGGCTCAAACTCATTGCCTCTAACTGCAGAGTCACATTTTCCCCTGGGCCTGTGATGCAGCTCTTCCTTCTGTCACTTAGAGCCGAGGTTTTCCATGTGAAGTGACGTTCCTAACGGCGTTGAGTCGTCCGGTTCCTCCCTCGCAGAGGCTCCGGTATGGGCGGCGTGAGCTCAGGGACGCACAGACTTCACACTCGTTGCAAACGTACTGACCCGGGGGGCGCGCTGTCTTCTGTGCAAACTCGGTGTCCCGGGAGAGGTGCGGACTGGGAGAGAGCCACAAACAAAACGCAGGTAACAGGACGAGAAGATGACACGGAGCCGCACGGAGTGTGCAGCCTCAGCAGTCCGCCTGACAGGAGCACTGGCCCCTGGGTGAGGAGAGGACGTGACTTCGGTGGGAACCGAGGACCCCGTCCTGATGAAAACCAATGTCAAGAGAAACCTAGTGGTTGGCCGTTGGCACAGGTTATGCGTTTGTCATAAAATGCGGAGCCCAGAGAAAAGGCCACTTGCTTAGAATTCCAGAAGCGGAGCTGAAATAAACGAGGAATTTACTTAGTTTTGTATTAAGGCTTTTTAGGTGCTCTTACTCACCATGTCTTAACTTCGTGGTGTGTGTGCGTGCGTGTGTGCGTGCGTGTGCATGCGTGTGTGCGTGCGCGCGCGTGCGTGCGTGTGTGCGTGCGTGTGTGCGTGCATGTGTGTGCGCGTGCACGTGTGTGCATGCGTGTGTGCGTGTGTGTGCGTGCACGCGAGCGTGCGTGTGTGCACGCGTGCGTGTGCGCACACGTGCGTGTGCGCGTGCGCGTGTGTGCGTGTGCACGCGCGTGCGTTTGTGTGTGCGCGTGCCGGTGTGCGTGTACGTGCGTGTGTACGCGCGTGTGTGTGTGCACACGCGTGCGTGCGTGCACGTGTGTGTGTGCGTGTGTGCACGTGTGTGTGTGTGTGTGTGTGTGTGTTTTCTTGATTCATTGAAATGTTATTGCGCCGTGGAGACTGACCCGCTGCAACTATTAACAGCAGAGAAGAAAACAAGGTTTGGAAACTCCCTTTCCTGTTTCTCTGGACTCCTCCTGCCTCCCTTCCCTCCCCAGCCCACACGAGAGTGCCCCCTGGTCAGAGGACAACGAGCCTCCCTCAGGCCCGTTCCCACATTCCCCTCCTCGGAGGTCCAGTGCGTGTCGTGTGCAGGGACGTCAGGAAGGTGAGAGGCACCGGGCCGGAGCAGGATCGGCAGGGAGCACCGGCCGGGGCGCTGCTGCCCTGAGGGTAGGGTTTGGAGGTCTGCCCAAGGCCCTCATCTGGGAAAATCCCAGGCGCCTGTGGGGCACGTGGTCTGAAGCGGGTGGAGCGATGGAGGACACGGAGCAGGAGAATCAGGGAATGGGGAGCCCAGGCCTGGAGGAGCCCTGCCTGAGACAACAGGGTGGATAGCCACGTGTTCGGGGACCTCCAGGTCAGGTACGGCTCCCTCACGTGTCTGCAATGGCAGCAACGACAGGTGGTCCATTCTTGATGACGGGTTGAAGCTACCACACTCAGCCCGCGTTCATCTCTTCCCCGTGAACATGGTGGCTTGGTCTGGAGCTCATTGAATAACCAGCAGGTTTAAAGGTGCATCCACTGGAGATGTTTCTAAATCCATGTTGTTGTTTACGTAGAACTTGCTGGTAGGTTCCCTCCTGAAGAGATGTCATTTGTGCTGACGCGTGGTGATGGTGATGGTGGTGATGGTGATGATGATGATGATGATGATGAAGGTGGTGATGGTGATGATGATGGTGGTGGTGGTGATGGTGATGGTGATAGAGATGGTGGCAGTGATGATGGTGACACTTTCAGTAATGATGGCGGGGGTACTGATGGTTGTGACAGTAATGATAGTGTTTATGGACCAGGCACTCTGCTTTGATTTTAATCCTCATAACCAGTCCCCGATGCAGGGTAGTTATTATTACTATTATTATTGTTGTTATTGTTACCAGGTTTTAAAGATGAAGAGACAGGGTTGGGGAGGTCACACAGTTAAGAGCGGAGCCAAGACTCAAATTCAGGCAGGCTGAGCCCAGAGGCAGACCCTGAATTCCACGTTGTCTTTACACTAATCTAACACCTTGTTTTGCGATTTCAACTCACCAGCATTAGAGACCATCTCAATTCAATTCCAAGCAAGACCCTCCATCCCACTGCTGAGGGACTTGGAGTGTAATGAAGAGAGAGCCGTGCTCAGATGCTGAAGTTAATGGCTCAGACGCAGGAGTTCAACCACAACTTTATTAGCCAAGCAACAATTTCATTAAGTAGACAAGCAACTCGCAGGGGGACTGTGAACAGGACGATATTGTGTCGTAAAGGTCAAAATC
Organism: Lyroderma lyra; assembly: GCA_004026885.1. NCBI lineage: Eukaryota > Metazoa > Chordata > Mammalia > Chiroptera > Megadermatidae > Lyroderma > Lyroderma lyra. Next base: position 3,574 of record PVJL010010167.1, on the reverse strand, counting down.
TGGTTTCCTGTAGAGTTAGCTAAGGCGAGAATGATTTCAAATCCGGTCTTATTCATAGACAGAAAGACCCCTCCACACACACAGAAATGTCACTCCTGAGTGTCTGCCATGTTTTCATGATCTGTCCTCCCGGTTCGCGCCCCACCAGATCCAACGCGGATACGTTCTATGGGGAGGAAATCTGCAGTCCTCAGAGCAGGACCTTGGGGACCATTTAGACCTCAGGGGCTAAGTGTCTATCTCACTAGGATTCTAATGTTTCGCAGATGCTCGGGGTGAGTCAGTTCACCTCAGCCCAAGTGCTCTGAGAAAAAAAATGAAGGAAGGAGGGAGGGGTGTTGTTGTCACCTGTCGGGTCGGTAGTTAGCCAAGGCTCCGGGAGGTTGTGCGCTTTGCCTGGCGTCACGCAGCTGGCATGGGGTAAAGGCAGGATTTGAACCCCTGGGGCCCTGCTCTCTGCTGCTCCTTGGGGTTAGAATTAGAGCCGAGGCCGCTCTGGCCTCACACAGTCACATCCAATCCTGGCATTTAAACGGAGCCACCTGGTGTCATGGTTACACTTGTCGCTACACGTCACTGCGTGAACTCAGTTTTTCCACCTCATCCCTCCCCAGTTTCGGGTCTCAGTTAAACAGGGAGCCAAATGGCTACATCACAGGCATCTTGTGTGGGTTAAGGGAGACTGCGTCCACACACACCTCACCTAAGCGTCTCATTTCATTTCATCTGGTGACCGGGGGCCTCATCGTTTTTGGTATTTAGGCAAGACGCTGACTCCCTAACCTGGTGATTTGTAAGCGTGTGATGCATTTTCCTGCTGGAAGATTTTTGAATTTCAAAAGGCCTCCTGCTGTCTCAGTGATGGCCTTTTATGCCTCTGTAACATGGTGTTTGTCAAACTGGATTTCCTGGGAGTTGTAACCAGGTGACCTGCGTAAAAAAAAGTCCTTCAGCTAAGTTCGTTAAATACAGTATACCATTGGTGGCTCCCGTGCAAATTAATTCATTAAAGTCTGATAAGTCCTGCAGTATAGAAACCTATACATGCATTTGACTGTGGAATGCTTATTTTCCATATTTCTTTGAGCAAACAGGTTTCAGTTTGGGAAATGCTACCTTTTATTCCTAATTTCAAAGTAAGTAAGGTACCAAAGCAAGCAATCAAATCGTCCCCATCTCATAAGCACCTTTGGGTATTAGGCGCCATGTCATGCAGTGAGACTCGAAGGGACAGGCACAGGGGCTGGCTCTCAGAGCCTTAGCAACCAGCTGAGGAAACGTGCTGTTGGTTCCAAGGACAGATGTGGGCATTGGGCCGAGCGTTAAGGTGCCAGGGAATGACAAAGGGTGCAGACGTTGCTGAGGTTATCGTGGGGTGTGTCTGGACCTCAGAACAGGGGTGGTAAATAGGTGAAGTAACCAGCACAGTGATGATAACTAGAAGGAAAACCCTTGACTGATTGGCTGATTGATTGGTTGGGTGATTGATTACAGCGAAGGGAGAGCTAAAATGATTGACTGTGGAATTCACTTCTGATTGAGTCTGACAACCAAGGCAACTGATACCTACGGTGAGTACGTCTCCTGAAGCCGGTCCTTGCTCACCGTGTTCATCTGCGACCTCACTGAACCTTCCCAGCAACCAGATGACGTGGCATTCTCCACGCTCCCACTTACCGGCAGGAGTCCTGTGGCTGTGGACGAAGGTCTTCCAGATCACGTGGAAGGGGGAAGTGTGAATGTGCAACCGAGGCACGAGTGAGGGGACTTCGGAGAGATCAACAGCAAATAGCTCCAGTGACCCGGAGGGGACCAGGGACACAGTTGGTTCCATAGAGGAAGGAGGGGGTTAAATCAGGAGACCAAGTCTAAAGTTGCATTTATTCTTAATGAGCTGAGTTTCTGCAAGGACCTCGTGTGTGTGTGTGTGTGTGTGTGTGTGTAAAGTTGTTTCTTTGTCAACTGTAATTTAAGATTCACGTACCTCCTTGGTTAGCCACTGTCACTTAGACAGACAAATTTAATTCTGGGCTGCTGTTTTTGTCAAGATGAGGAATAGTTGGTTCTTGCTGTCAATCAGTATTAGTGGCCAACTGGAATCTGTCCAGAATACGTTTCCTTATAGTTAGGATATTTAAATTGGGTTTAGCGTTTCAAAAAGTGACATCCGGAAAAGTCGGACCTTCCTCAGCCCTTACAAAGTAGCTGCTGATCTAAGTACACAGGTAACTCCTGGCTCCGTGCTGTTGATCTGAACCGCTCTGAGTGCTGGGGGACAGAAGGGACAGGGGTTCTAGTTTCCAGGAGGTCTCTCTTCGGGAGGAGACAAGGACATGAACCCTGACTCCTTTTTCTTTCTTACTCTAACGAAATCTGCGTTTCAATTGGGACCGATGCTGACGTGGTACAACCGAACACTGACTAAAACTGGCCTAAATGAAATATAAGGTCATTATCTTTCACATAATGTGAAGCTTGGAGTTGGAGAATCATTGTCTTCAGGCGTGTGAAGCTTCTTAGCGTGTGGCTTCGGTCTTCCGGGTGGCTTCTTGGCTGGCGTGTCGCTCCCCTTTCAGCCGTTGGCGGAGCGCTGGAGGCCAGGCGGGCGAAGGACAGCACGGGCCGCGCCACGCACGCCTGGCTGAAAACCTCACCCGAGAGTTGCTCGCTCCGCTTCTCGGGCCGCAATGGCAGCTGTTCATCTGGGCGCGTTGCCACTTGTTAGTGAAGAGGAGGAGGATGCATTGCAGGTCGTCACTGGGCTGTGTCTGACACGCTACATCTCCAGGGTCCCCAAACCTACGAAGCCTGTGACTCCTCGGACGTTGCGCCAGTGCTCAGGGAGGGGCTGTGCGCTCTGCATGGTGCAGGTCTTGCGTTGCAATTTCAGTGTTTCCTGATCTGCAAGCAGCATCGAGGAACGAATGTGGGCGCCATGCCCTACACGACCTGGGTTCCCACCCGCCGCGTGGCCCAGGTCCGGAAGGGCAGGCGTGAGCAAAGCTGGTCTTGTTTATCACCGTCTCACGCAGTGACTTCGCAGATCCAGTGTGTTAGGAGTATAAAGGAGCCAGCCTGCGCCGGGAACATACTGGAAAGGTAGAGACGCTGCGGCGTTTGTGTCACGCTCGGAGGGGCAGCTGGGTCTTTCAGGGGCGTGAGGACAGCAGTGCGGCCCAGCAGGACTCATCGAACCGTGGTCCCTCACTCCTCCCGTCTGTCAGGTTCCTCCCATTCACAGGTCAGCAGCCGCAGGCACCGCTGCAGGGAAAGGTCTCACACGGGGCGGGGAGTGGGGGTGGGGGTCTCACATGCACATAAATGGGATTCCTTTCATTAAAACCTGGGCCGACATGCTCAAGTCTAGTACATGAACCTAATTGGCTTACGTGTGTTTTAGTCATGGTTGTCGGAGGAAAGCACGGGACTTCAGAGAGATGAGCTCGTGTGTGTTCCTCCCACTGGCTGGCGCCGCTTTTCAGGGAGGCGGGGAGGCGCAGCGAGGGCGGTCCGCGAGGTGGTCTGCGAGGGCGGGGCGGGGCGGGGGGCGGTGCAGGAGGTGCAGCGGGGGCGG
>PVJL010010166.1:0-51461 GCA_004026885.1 Lyroderma lyra | reverse complement strand
GGTGGTGAACTTATTATACATCAAGTTGACAATGCACTGTAGAATTGTATGCCTGAAACCTATGTAATCCTTGCTAACAGATGTCACCCCAATAAGTCTAACAATAAAAATGAATTAAAAAAAAGAAAATTTCCAATAGAAAGTAAGCCCAATAAAGGGGGGTGTTAGTTTTGGAATAAGGCTTGTTCTGATCTTAGCTAATGTGAGAAGTTGTGCTTATAATCTGTAAAATTAAAAAACACTTATGTGCATATAAATTTTAAAAATATCTGTCCTCAAGATTGCTAAGAAAGTAAATATTTGGAGAGATAGCAGAAAGTCAGCCATCCCTTTCAGTCCAGGACTGTCCCTGTTTTAGCACTGAAAGTCCCTGGTGCCAGGAACTCCTCTCTCTCTCTCTCTCTCTCTCTCTCTCTCTCTTTCTCAGGTAAACTGAGACTACTGGTCACATTTAAAGTAAAAAAAAAGAAGTGCCTGATTATCTTCCTGGTGTATTTATGGAGGGTAAAAGACACTATTTTTCTTCTCCTATTCATGAAATGATTGCACTAATTCATATTGTTTATCCCTGCAAATCTATATGAGCTTTAAAAACTGTGTATTTCTTTGAACTGAGGTTCAATAAACATCCAAGTTTAGCAGGTATGGATTTATTAATAATATATAAGAATATTTCATATAAATATTTTTGAAATTCTGTTTTGCTTCTTCTAAACTAGCACTTGTCAAACTTTGATGTCCATAGGAATACCCTGGGGATTAAAAAAAAGTGTCAGATTCTGATTCATTAATTTTGGTTGGGGTTTGAGGGTCTGGATTTCTAATATACTCTCAACCCATGTGATGTTAATGGTCTGAGGACCACACGTTGATTAGAAAGATTGTAAATCAAACTGAAATATTATTTGGGGGTATGCCTGTCTATGATCATACAAGAATGATGAGGGCTTATTTGGTGAATGGAAAATGGAAGGGTGAGCTTTAATTACAGTTTTCCAAAGCAGTGAGAACAAAAGAGAGATTGATATCTTTATATATTTTCCTGTAACACAAATTGATGTTTTGGGCATCAAATTTTAAACGTGTTCACTTGTTTTAATTTTTAAAGCTTGAATGTGCTTTACTATATGGTACATATAGGAGTAGCTATACTTCAGGAAATAGATGTCTGAGTTTATAAATATTAGTTTGTGCATTTTAAATAATTATAACTAGGCTCAACCACATCTTTATAAATCAAAATAAAAACCATTACAATCAACATATTTTTGCCAATGAGAAATAATGTTTATTCCTGTAGTATAAAAATCCATGCTTCCAAATTCTACAAACTCTTGGAAAGCATTTCTTGCATCCTTCTGGTTGTGGAAGCATTTTCCCTGCAAAACGTTGTCGAGATGCTTAAAATGGTAGTCAGGTGGCAAGGGGTCAGGTGAATATGGCAGTTTAGGCAAAACTTTGTAGCCCAATTCGTTCAACTTTTAAAGCATTGTTTGTGCGATGTGTAGTAGGGCGTTGCCATGGAGAATTGGGTCCTTTCTGTTTACATTGCAGTTTTTGGTGCATCTCATTGATTTGCTGAGCATATTTCTCAGATAATGGTTTCCCTGGGATTCACAAAGCTGTAGTGGATCATACTGGCAGCAGACAACCAACCAGTGACCATGACCTTTTTTGCTGTAAGTTGGGCTTTGAGAATTTTGAAACTTCTTCTCAGTACAACCACTGAGCTAGCTAGTCATCACTGTTATATAAAATTCACTTTTTCTCACACATTACAATCCGATTGAGAAACGGTTCATAGTTGTTACAAAGAATAAAAGACGGCACTTTTAAATGGCATTATTTTTTATTTCTGGTCAGCTCATGAGGCACTCACTTATTGAGCTTTTTCACCTTTCCAATTTGCTTCAAATGCTGAACAATTGCAGAAAGGTCCATGTTGAGTTCTTCAGCAACTTCTTGTGTAGTTGTAAGAGGATCAGCTTCCATGATTGCTCTCAGTTGGTTGTTGTCAACTTTCAATGGCCAGCCACTATGCTCCTCATCTTCAAGGCTCTTGTCTCCTTTGTGAAATTTCTTGAACCACCACTGCACTGTACATTGTTAGCAGTTCCTGGGCCAAATGCATTGTTGATGTGAGTTGTCTCCATTGCTTTATGACCCATTTTGAACTTGAATTAGAGAATTGCTTGAATTTGCTTTTTTTCTAACATCACTTCCGTAGTCAAAAATAAGTATAAAATAAATAGCAAGTAATAAGTAATTAGCAAAAAAAAAAACATAAAGCAAGAAATGTGCATTAAAATGATGTATAGCATAACCACATTTATTTAAGAATGTATTCCAATATCTAATGGCAAACGTCAACAATGCAAAAACTACAATTATGTTTGCATCAACTTAATAATTACTGATGGACTATTTTACCTATTTGGCTGCCAACATCATCATCTGATTAAAAATTAAAAATTTCTCTTACTAAGAAGCTATTTAGGTGATCATTTTGCAAAATCAGCTTCTTTAGATCCCATTTTTACAACTTGATGTATAAGACACAGCATGTGACAACCATTGGAAGTGTCTATTAGAAATAAGAATATGATGAAGGAATACACTTAGAGGTGCTGGTGCATTTCCTTGGTGCACTATTTGACACTCCTTTGGCTTGTGTGTACTATGTTGGCTGAACCTGGGCAGACTTTGATCTTTTGATCAGATGCCCATAATAAAAATTTAAGCTGAGCTTAATAATGTCTCCACAGGCTGCAGAATGTTGTTAAGGGTTGATTGCAATCTCCTGACATGATAAAACTGAATTAAAGAACAGGAACTGCCTCCTTGGCAGCTTGGAGGGCAGTTGGAAAGATCAGAGAAGGCACAAGCATTAGGGAAGAGAGAGCGCTGACAGAAGCTGGGCAGGCAGACAGGGCTATTTAATTAAGAGGGGCGGGTCTTAATTAATTTATTTTGGGTGAAAGAGATCTGATTTCTAAGCTAGACTACAAGCTGTTGCCAGTCTATAAGGGACAATGACCTAACAGCTGTAGGAATGTCACCCGTTGTCTGGGCGGCTGGCCTCATCATATCATATCCATTTTCCTGGGTTCAGACTCACCATGTTGTGTCAGTTGGACGCTAGCGGCTCATTTTTCTTACACTTCAACCTTCCTTTTATTGTACATGCTGGCTAGCTGCATGTCTGTTCCTAATGTCTCCTCAAACTTTCCTTGAGCATGGAAACGATCCATGGCAGGTGGAAAGAAGCAAACTGGGAGTGAGCTGGAAGTTTTTGCTTCTTCTAGAATAGCACAATTTTAAATGCATGAGTAAGAAGTCTTGGCTTCCTATACTTTTCACATGGGTCATACGCTATCCGAAAAAAAGGCTAGTCATTAAAATTTACTAAAGCAAATGTCAAGCTCATGGGTCCTGATTTTCTATCTGGTCTCTGTTTTTGCACTGCTAAAAATTATTTTTTTTTTCAATTCTATTGTTTAACATAACAAAGGACATACCTAATAATATCCTCCCACATGCAGGTCTGTTATTATAGTAATTAATTTTTCAAAGCAAAAATGGTATGATATATTATGAAACATAAGCAGAAATGAATGAAAATTTTGGACTAATTTTTAAAAGTGTTTTTATGTAGTGGAGAGAGCACTAGGTTTTGATACAGAAGATCTAGTCACTTAAAAATCTAAGGAGTCTTTTGCATATTTGTCAAAAATGTATCAATATGTAGCATTAAAATGGTAAATTCTTGTATTTAAACTAAACCTATATAAATATAACTCAAAACTTTGAGAAATTTTATGCTTTATTTATTAAATATGAAGTAACACATACTAATCTGAAAATATAGAAACACACACAGAGACATACAACTAGCTATAACATTTCAACCAGGAGATAATTACATAACTATTTTTTGGTTCTAGTGAGGTTAATTAATCAAATCTTGTTGAACATGGTGCTCTACCATCATTGGGCCATGCAAAATGCCTCTTTCCCCCATCACCTCCTATTCCCATTCCCATGTGCCTCCTTTAATCTTATGTCATTTATGAAATATACTTTGATTTGTATCATTCTTGTAAAATATATTGTGCTGCTTTATGTATGCACTTGTTTTTCTTCTACTTAAATGATGTGTTATTGTATGTAGTACCCAATCTATTTCTAAATTATTTTACCCAGTATTAATATTAATACTATGTATTAAATACATCTTGTTATGTGTAAGTGCACTGATCCCAATTTCTACACAGCATTTGCCAGGGCTATTGTTTCCAGTTTTCCTAACACTACACAATCCTCCTGATACACATCCCCTCATAGGCCTGTGAGGTACTGTCTCTAAGTTTATACCAATGAGTGTGTTTGCTGGGTCATGGAGTCCAGAATGTTTGTATCAGTGTATATACCCACCAGTTAGGTGGAAGAAGAGTAGCAAAAGGAAAAAAAAGTCTCCTGCCAGCATTAATGTACCTGGAGAAATTTCCAACAAGGTCCTGCCCCTCCAGGTTATGCCTAAAAATTAGTCAATGTCTTCATGTATGACTCAGATGTTTTTCAAATAACTGCCTCTGTGTTGAGAGTTGGAAAGAGTACAGCCTTGATTTCCTACAGCTCTTTGGCTCTCTCAGATGTAAGCTGCATTGGTTTTCAAAGTCAGATGGCACAGGGCATTCTTTTCCTGGGGCAGGTTCCCCAACTAGGGCTCAGATTCCTCTCTCTTTTGGGGGTGTGGGTTCTTCCACAGTTGTGATTTCCTTTCTGCTTGTGTGTCACTGCATAGAGGGTGATGTAGGGTGGTTCCTGACTAGATTGAGTGCTTGCCTCTCCTATGTATCTCAGTGTAGTTTTATTTATATCTTTAGTTGTAGAAAATCTGTTCTGCTGGTCTTCAGGTTGTTCTCAAAGACAGTTTTCTATATGTAGTTGTTGTTTTCATTTCACTGAGAGGAGATGAGCTCAGGATCTTCCTACTCTGTCATCTGAACATCAAGTCAGGAAACTTGCTCTTGAATGCCAATTTAGCTTGTCTGTGAAATGTTGTGATCTTGTGGTTGGTGCACTGTCCCCACAACAAATGTTTTTCCAGCTCACTTTGGCACTGCCCTGTTCTTGTACATGAGTCTCCAGTTTATATGCCTTTATCCTGCCACCATCATAAAATACAGATGGCTAGGTGGAAATTGAAATATCTCTTCAGGGAGTACCCTGATGGTGTAGTGGCTTAAGGCTTCGGCGCTGGCGCTGTCAGTGCTGCGGCCTGGGTTCAATTCCCAGTCAGGGAGCTACACACATACCAAAAAGCAATCATTCATTTAACTGATATCTTATTTTGTGATATTCAGGTAAAATGTGCTCCTAAGATAGAACATAAACAAATCTACAGTTAAGTCAGCATAATTATCAAATTAATAAATTGAATCACTGATATTTGAACATGGGTAGGGATCTACTTCCTATCAATGTCAGAGTATTTGTAACTTTTTGGTTAAAAGAAACTAATGAAAATTCCACTGTATTAAGAGAAATGATTTAACAAGTAAAAAGATAAACTGAAAAGAAATGGAAACCTGACTTCCAAAATAATTCTATACAACATTAGCTCTGATAATAGTATTGTCAATGAAAGTAAAAACAAACTATGAGGTATATCATGGCTCTTGTGTACAAGAAGTTTCATAGGCCAGATTTACCTTGGAATAGAATGTAATTAGAAAAACTCCCAGTTTTAGCAATGTGCTTACTTTTTGTATGCTAAACTTATTTGAAAGTTTCCTTATGAAGTTGAGAAAAATTAAGCCAATTTTTATATTCCATTCTACAGTGATTCAATATTTTCAGATTTTGAATGAACATATTATTTTTCCACTTACCCATATCATCTCTGATAAAAGTCTGTGAGCTTATATTGAGTATTAGGATGATACATTCATATCATTAATGACTTACTATAAATTGGCATTGGAGAATTCAATATTGACATACTTAGCAAGTTATTAGATATTAAAAAGGACTTATTTCAGCATGCAAAAATTAAATATGTCCATAACTTTGAATCAGAATTCCTTTTTAAAAGATTCTTCAATGTTTTAGACTGGATTTTTCTATGTATATAATATACACATGAGACATGTAAAAGGAATTCCAGAAATCCAAGTATAAGAAAAAGAAGGGCAAATATACTCTTTAATAATGGAGCTTCAAGTAAGATATACAGGAGAGAATGTCTCTCTTTTTTCTTTTGTACTTACTTGGAACAAAGAGAATTATTTCCCTTGAAAAATGCTATTTTTAAAGTACTACCAAAATAGATTGGGTACTTTTGGTAGTTAAAATATTCATGTTCAAATTGTATTGTGTTGGTATTTAAACTGATGGTGGTGTGAAAAATACTCTGTTATAAACAGAGGAGATCAAAGCCAAATCATTCAGATTACTCATTAGAGTTCTAAGATTATATATTAAAAAAGCATTGGAAACTGCATTAATTCATTTTGTAACACAAGATGCAAAAAAAAATGTGCAAAAGCCCTTTCTTCAATATGTAATTAACACTTTGGGGGAGTTGACTAAGCTTCATGCCTTCTCTGGTGACATGCTTTTTCAGCCACATAGCTCATAATTCATATCACATCATGCCTTCAGTTCAAGGGAACTTTGGCCTCTTCTGAACACTGCTGATGTGCTTTTAAAAAACTTTCTAGTTCACTTGTTGACTGAAAACTACAATCCCACCAGAAAACCAAAAACATTCCTAGATTTCTAAATGAGAACAGGTTTTTTCTTTTTTCTTCCCTGTCTTGCTGTTGCCTTGTTTTTTCTCTCTGTGGCAGCTTTAACCTTTATCTTAGACAGTAGAACCAACAGTCCCTTGTTATCCTGGCAAAGATGATATGATAATAGAATTAGAATATCCCAGGGCTCCATTCTGACATTATGCTCTTGGAAGAAAAAAGACAGTACAATTATAAATTATAATTTGTGATACTTTAAAGTGTCAGTGTCCATTCATTTAAAATTTAAGTGACTTATTGATAAAATATAATGTATGTTAAATTTTCAGTAATTTAGAAACTTTTAACCACAAGAATAAGACAGGAAGTCTGCATCAGAATATGGAGTTTTAATACATATTTTTTCAGTCAGTTTTGTATGTTTCTGTTGACCTTCTACTTTTTCATTAATGTAAAATGAATAAGAAAAAAAATTATCAGTCTCTGAGCACATTGCCATTTTATCTCAATGGATTTGAAATTCTTAAGGACCTTTTAAACATTGTACAGAAGTATTCTTATGATGGGAAAATAAACTGACACTCTAAAGATTCACACTCTCAAGCAACCACATTAAGTACTGACCTTCTATTGATATCTACTGCTGATTTGGAAAACTGGATTTAGTTTTCCAGGCTGATGTTTTTAATACTGTGACTTTACTCCCCATTCTCTTATTTTTATTCTAATTCTGAAAAAAATCTCAAGGATAAACTGGTTTTTGCTATCTTGAGTAACTTTGGGCCTGAGTCAGTAGTTTTGAGGGTTTATTCATTAATCTTTAACTTTGAGTGCCATGTTCATTCATATTTTCTGAACTTTTCTTTATCCCACAGCAGTTGTGTTTGCTTTTGGTATAGTTGCAAGCATAATTTTGAGATGTAAACTTCCCATGTATAGGATAAAGATATATGTAATTTCATTCATTGATTATTTCTTCATTAGGAATTAAAAGATGCCAAAAGCATACACCAATATCCTGGAGTAGTAATGCAGTTAGTTTTAAAATATTTTTATCATAAAGCATACAAAGAGCCATCCAAACAAAATCCAGCCATAAATGCCTCTATTTTTTATATTGTGTGGCTGATAATTTCTGGACAGCCTTTGTATTTATGGTGACAATCTGATTGAAGAAAGATATAAGTTTATTTTCCTTTCTTTCAGAATTAAAGAATATTAGCCACACAATACACAGGAAACTCCTTATTCAAGAGGAAATAGTAAAATTTTTGTTTCATGCTTGAAAATGAAGCTTGAGCTTATATATATATAGCTAATTGGGCTAAATGGATGTTTGAATCACTTGACTTTTGTAAGTTGAAGTCATCTAAGACAAGCTTTCAACACCTAAATAGGTAAATTTGATTCATTACTCTTTGAATTCTTCTAGGACTTGGATTCTACAGGTAGAATATACTATTTGCTCTCTAGCATCCAACTATTTCTAATGCAGTGTAGATGATCCCTTTAATGACCCTAATAGCATTATATGACTCAGATATTTTGCCTGAGAAGTTAAGATTATTTTTTACTTTACATATGGACAGGAAGCAGGACAGAAAGAGGTAGAAGTAATCATGTTAGTATTATTTACCTTTCTCCTAACTGTGCAGTACTTAATTGTAATTTGGCAGACATTTCTGTGAGCACTGTTTATATGCAAAACATTCTACAACAGGAGTGCCTAATCTTTTGGTTTCTGTGGACCACATTGGAAGAAGAATTGTATTAGTCCACACATAAAATATACTAACACTAACAGTAGCTGATGAGTTAAAAGTAAGGTAGCAAAAAATTGCACAATGATTTAAGGAAATTCACGAATTGTGTTGGGCCACATTGAAAGTTATCCTGAGTTGTATGCTGTCCATCAGTTGTGGGTTGGAGAAGCTTGTTCTACAAAATACAGCAGAAGAATCAAAGACAAAATTGAACTATACAAGTCTATTTTGGAAAGCTGTTGTTCTGGGGACACTTTGTTGATCTTCCTTAATCTGTGGTTTTGTTAATTTTAGAGAGTTTAGGTAATTATAAAATGGAAATGCTAGGTGCAAGTTGATTCCACAGCTAAGAAATTTGAGATAACAGTGCCCAGTCATGATCTATAGTGATAAGATGTAAGCCAGCACTGACAGCCACTGCCCCTAGTACAGTACTTAATGTATAGTAAACTCTCAGTCCAGAGAGATACAAATGAACAGGGCTGATGGAAACTGGAGACCTTAGCCAGGATTTAAGTGATAGCAGGTCTGTTGAGCCTTGGAGCCCTAGAATCAGACCAGAAATTGAAATGTGTTGCCTTGATTCCCTGTAAATTAATTAAGCTTCTCTAGTTCTATTCTCACTGTCCTCTAAACAGTATGTATATATAGCTAGTTTAAGTAACTGAAAAGAATGTATAGCTATCATTTTTTGAGCAGCATGCTAAGTACTTTATATATCAATAGCTCATTCTATTTAATCTTTTCACTCTACGAAATAGCAACTACTATTTCACAGATGAGAAAACTGAGGCTTAAAATCACTTAGAGGTTTGATCCAAGATTTAAACCCAGCATAGTATGTACCTATAGTCCCCATTTTTAACCACCAATCTGTAAACTAAAAAATCATCCATCTTTCTTGTTACATAATAAGACAACAATCCTGTTTTAAAAGAATACTTTCTGGATATTAGCAAGATGGTGACCATAGAGGAGGTCCCTAAAATGTATCCTGAAAAATGCAATTAAATGGCCAGCTAGGATCCAACATAGGAAACTCTTAGTGGCACAGAGGAAACTGAGAAATCCACACATCACAAGAAAATACCTGAAGGTTAGAACAAGGAGGAGCAAGTGAGAGATAAGGGAGGGAGCAGAGACAGATCATGACACAGCACCACCGTGGTCAACTAAAGGAACTACAAAGAAATCAGGGAGCAGCATGATATAGGGGAGGGGAAAGGCCAAGCCTTGACAAGAGTGGAAGCCAGAGTGGCAGGAACACGGGGACACTGTGAGAGAGATGGACCTAAAAGTAGCATGTTAGAGGCAGAGCCTGGGGGCCAAGCTCTGAGACTCTAAGTTGCAAGGAAGCCCAGGGAGGCATTGAACTGCCCTAGACCAGATTAGGGCCCCAGATACAGCATTATGGCTTCTGGTGCCTGCACAGCTCAAGGCCTGCATAGCCTAGAGTGGCTATCCCCTTGGCTCGTGTCACGCGTGCACAGAGCCATTGCCATACTCTAGTGGTTCATGGAGTGTGCTTGTACAGCCCTCTTGCACACTGCCCCCACGGCTCCTGGCATGTGTGTGTGGCACCCTTGTGGAGCCCTCATGGCTTGCAGAGCACGTGCACAGCCCCCTCACGCAGCACCCTCCTCTGTTCCTGGCACTTGTGCCATGCTTGAGGCTTAGATATGCGCTGGAAAATGCTTCCCAGAATAATTGCCATGGAAACGAATCACTGAAACATGGCTGGGGGTGAAATGCTGGAGAAGGGACAAGAGTGGATTTGACAGAATTTGCCCTCACCAATATGAATGGCCTTAGCCAGAATCCCATTGTCTCCACCAGCTTCCTCAGTGAAATGCAGGAGGTGAGTGGCCTCAGCTTGTATTTTGTTGGTCTCCTCCTTCTTCCGCAGCTTTGTCAATGAACTGCAGGAAGTGGAGAGACTACAGACCACTGTACCCTGCCTCCAAATACTGCTGGAGACTGGAGATATGGCTTAAACACCTCCACTGTCTCACAAAACTTGCCCCCTGAGCACCACCTAGTGTCTGCTCTGCAGCAAGACATCACAAAAATACTAATGTGAGAAATAAAGTGATCTCCTGGGCTCTGCTGGAAGTAAAGTCCTCATGCTGAAGAATAAGAACACAACAGACAATATGAGTACCTTAGCTTTTAAATCTTCTCAAAAAGAAGTTAAAAAATCTTCAGAAAAGGATTGTATAGACCTAGAAATTTATAAACTAACTGAAATTTATAAACTAAATAGCCATTCTAAAGGCTCTCAAAGAAATGAAAACATACTGGCAAAATAGCATAGCTGAGATGAATGATTTCAGAAAGGAAATTCCTGAACAAAAGAACAGTTTAACAAAGAAATTCAAACTATAAGGAAGAACAAGATGGAAATTCAAGAGATAAATAATACAATAAAAGAAGTGAGAAATGAAATAACTGCCATAGGAAACAGGGCCAACTACATGGAGGAAAGAATTAGTAATATTGAAGATCGGAACGGAAACATCTCAGAAAGAGGAAGATAGGAAGAAGAGAATCAAAAGGATTGAAAGATCTCTGCAAGAAATATCTGACTCCATGAGACAAAACAACATCAAGATAATAGAATTGAAAGAAGGAGCAGAGCACTCTACAGAAAGCATACTCAAACAAATAGTAGACGAGAACTATTCAAACCTATGGAAAGATCTGGAACCCCAAATTCAAGAAGAAAATAGGTCCCCTAGATATCTGGACCCTAGTAGATCTTCTCCAAGGCACATGGTACTGAAGAGGTCAGAAACCAAATACAAAGAGACAATTCTCAAGACAACTAGGGAAATAAGGACTATAACCTCCAGAAGTGAACCCATCAGGCTGGCATCAGACTTCTCAGCAGAAACTCTACAGGCCAGGAGGGAGTAGAATCAAATATTCAAAATATTAAAAAAGAGAAACTTCCAGTCAAGAATAAATTATCCCACAAAATTATCCTTCAGATATGAAGGAGGAATAAAAATATTATCAGATATACAGAAGCTGAAGGAATTTGCCAGCACAAAGCTGGTACTTCAAGTAATACTAAAGGAGGCTCTTCCACCTGAAACAAAACATCAGAGTAAATGGAATAGAGTTGGGACAACAGAAAAGAAACAAAAATAAATAAAAATAAATTTAAAAAAGGAAGTAATGATCATAGAAAATCTTCATATATCAATAATCACTCTTAATGTTAATGAACTAAACACCAATAAAAAGACACAGAGTAGCAGACGGAATTAAAAAATAAAACCCATCTATATGCTGTCTCCAAGAGACACAGTTCAGCCATAAGGACAAATATAGACTCAGAGTGAAAGGATGGAAAACAATACTCCAAGCAAATAGTAACCAGAGAAAAGCGAGAGTTGCCATACTGATGTCTGATGAAACAAACTTTAGGTTAAAAAAGATAACAAGAGGAAAATATGGACATTACATAGTGATGAAAGACACATTACAACAACAAGAAGACTTGACCCTAATTAATATATATGCTTCCAATCAGGAAACAGCAAAATATATAAAGCAACTACTAACAGATCTGAAAGGAGAAATTGACAAAAGCACAATCATTGTAGGAGACCTAAACACCCCCTTAAACAGCCATGGAAAGATCATTCAAACAGAAAATAAATAAGAAAATATCAGCTCTAATTGACACATTATAGCAACTGGACATAAATGACTTTTTCTGGACACTTCATCCACAAAAAAAAAAAAAAGAAAAAAAGGGCTATACCTTCTTTTCTAGTGCATATGGAACATTCTCAAGAATATACCATATGCTGGGACACGAAAGTAGCCTCAACAAATTCAAGAAGATTGAAATCATACCAAGTGTATTCTCGAACCACAAGGCTCTAAAATTCAAGATCAGAATTCAAAAGCAGAAAAAAAACACACACACATGCATGGAGAATAAACAACATATTATTTAAAAATGACTGGATCAAAGAAGAAAAAAAGAAGGTATTAAAATATATAGAAAGTAATGACAATGAAAATGCAACATATCAAAATTATTGAGACACAGCAAAAGCAGTAATAGGAGGGAAATTTATATCATTACAGGCCTATCTTAAGAAACAAGAAAAATCACAAATAAACATTCTAACATCCCATCTTTAAGAATTAGAAAAAGAAGAACAGAAAACACCCAAAGTCAGCAGAAGGAAAGAAATAATAAAAATTAAAGCAGAGCTAAATGAAATGGAGAACAGAAAGACAATAGGAAAAATTTATGCTACAAAGAGCTGGTTCTTTGAGAAAGTCAAAAATATTGAAAACCCCCTGGCTAGACTAACCAAACAGTGAAAGGAAAGAACACAAATATCAAAAATAAGAAATGAAATTGGAGAAATTACCACTGATACCACAGAAATACAAAGGATTATAAGAAAATATTATGAAGGGTTTTATGACACTAAATTTAGCAACCTGGAAGAAATGGAAAAGTCCCTAGAAACTTATAGCCTACCTAGACTGACTCAAGAAGAAATGGATAATCTAAATAGGCCAATCAATAGTAAAGAAATTGAAATGACTATCCACAGCTTCCCTAGAGGCAAAAGTCCCAGACCAGGCAGGTTCACCAATGAATTTTACCAAGCATTCAAAGAAGAATTAATTCCTATCTTCTTCAAACTCTTCCAAAAAATTGAAGATGAGGCAATACTTTCTAACTAATTCTATGAGGCCAACATTACCTTAATACCAAAGCCTGGTAAAGACAACACAAAAAAGGAAAACTATAGACCAATATCTGTGATGAATACAGATGCAAAAATTCTAAACAAAATATTAGCAAATAGAATATAACAATGCATCAAAAGGGTCATACATCATGATCAAGTGAGATTCATCCCAGGAGCACAAGAATGGTTCCTCATATGAAAAGCAATCAATGTGATACACCACATAAACAAAATAAAAGATAAAGGCCAAATGATCATATCAATTGATGTGTAAAAAGTATTTGACAAGATACAACATCCATTCATGATCAAAACACTGAATAAAATGGGTATAGAATGAAAGTATCTCACCAAAAAAGCTGAAATCCATTCTCCTAAAATCAGAAACAAGACAGGGATGCGTTCTGTCAACACTGCTATTCAATATGGTACTGAAAGTTTTAGCCAGAGCAATTAGGCAAGAGAAAGGAATAAAACTTATTCAAATTGGGAGAGAAGAGGTGAAATTGTCACTATTTGCAGATGACATGGTCCTTCATATAGAAAATTCCAAAGACTCCACCAGGAAACTATTAGAAACAATAAATTAATACACTGAAGTCTCAGAATAAAAAAAATCAATGTGCAAAAATTAACAGCATTCTTATATACAAAACAACATATCTTCAGAAAAAGAAATGAGAGAGTCAATACCTTTTGCTATTGCAACAAAAAGAATGAAATACCTGGGAATCAAGTTAACAAAGAACATGACAGACTTATACGCAAAAAACTGTAAGACAATTTTGAAAGAAATTGAAGAAGACACAAAGAAATGGAAAGATATTCTATGTTCATGGATAGAAAGACTTAACATTGTGAAAATGGCTGTATTACCCAAAGCAATTTACAGATTTAATCCAATGCCTGTCAAAATCCCACAAAACAAAACAAATAAAAGAATTATCAGATTTGTTGGAACCACAAAAGACCTCGACTTGTCAAAGCAATACTACATAAAAAGAGTAAGGCTGGTGGTATCACACTCTCTGATTTCAATTTATACTACAAAGCATCAATAATCAAAACAGCTTGGTATTGGCAGAAAAAGAGACACACAGACCAATGGAAAAGAATTGAAAACCCAGAAATAAATCCACAAATTTATGGACAAATAATGTTTTATAAACATTTATAAAATAGCAACAAATATGCAATGGGGAAAAGACAACCTTTTCAGTAGATGTTGCTGGGAAAACTGGAATAACATATGCAAAAGAATGAATCTGAGCTGTTAACTCTCACCATACACTAAAATTAAATCAAAATAGATTAAAGACTTCCATATAAGACCCAAAACAATAAACTGTATAGAAGAAAACATAGGTACTAAACTTATAGACCTACAACTCAAGGAAGACTTCATGAGCCTGATCAAATGCAAGAGAAGTAAAAGTGAAAATTAATGAATGGGACTATATCAAACTAAAAAGCTTCTGCACTGCAAAAGAAATCATCAACAAAATAAAAAGACAGCAAACTGAATGGAAAAAAATATTTGCAAACAATGCATCTGATAGGGGTCTAATATTTTAAAAATACAAAGAACTAGTATGACTTAACAACAAAAAGACTAACAACCCAATTAAAAAGTGGGCAGAGGACCTAAACAGACACTTCTCCCATGAAGGAATACAAATGGCCAGCAGACATGAAAAAATGCTCAACCTTATTAGCTATCAGGGAAATGCAAATCAAAACCACAATGAGATACCACCTCACACCTGTTAGAATGGCTATTATCAACAAGACAGGGAATATCAAGTACTGGAGAGTATGTGGAGAAAAAGGAACTCCTACACACTGCTGGTGGGAATGCAAATTGGTACAACTGCTATGGAGGATGGTGTGGGGGTTTGTCAGAAAATTGGAAATGGAGTTACCATATGACCCAGCAATCCCCCTTCTGGATATCTACCCCTGAAACTTGAAAACCTTAATCCGCAAAACCTCATGTACCCTAATGTTCGTCGCAGCAGTTTTCATGGTGGCCAAGATATGGAGACAACCAAAGTGCCCTTCGATGGATGACTGGATAAAGAAGCTGTGGTACATATACACAATGGAATATTACTCAGCTATAAGAAAAGATGAAATACTACCATTTGTGACAAAATGAATAGACCTAGAGATCATCATGCAAAGTGAAATAAGCCAGACAGAAAAAATTAAGAACCACATGACTTCACTCATATGCAAACTATAAAACTGAAAGCAAGAAAGGAAAAAAAAAACAAGCAAAAGTAAATCTCATGAACACAATCAATAGTTTTAGGGTTATTTGGGGATAAGTGAGAAGTGGGTGAGAGAAGAGGGAGAGGATAGGAGAGGAGGGAGAGGAAGCCAAATACAAGTGATGGAAGGAGAGCTCACACTGGGTGGTGAACATATAATGCAACAAGTGGCCTATGCACTGTGGAGTTGTACACCTGGAACATATGTGACTCTTGATAACCAATGTCACCCCAATAAGTCTAACAATAAAAATATTTTTATAAAAAAATAAAAAAGAATACTTTCTTTAATGCACTCGGTTTTTTTTTTCTGATTATAACTTCCTTGTACTTCAAATTAATAATTGAGCTATGCATTTTGATTTGTGAATCCATGTTGGTTAAGAAAGGTTCAATATTCTATAAGACAAAAAAATTTCAGGGATAGTTTATTGTCCCTATGTCACTGATAGTTACTAGGTCTATTTTCCTCTCTAATCATTAATGTAGTCAGAAAGTAAAAAATTGATAGGTTTTGTTCTTCCAAACAGAAGTTCTAACAATAGTGCTTGGGGAGTGACTCATGGTTTATTACTTTTCCAGTGACAAGTGTTGCTGGAAAGAATATAATTACTTTGACAGAATTTCTGCTTCACTTTTCAATAATCAACTTTTAGTGTTTTCAAGAACAAAAAATGAAACAGTGAGAGTGATATCTATGAAATAGCAGCAAGTGGAGGCACGTTGCATGTTTATTATGCTCCAAGGAATTAAAAAGAATATACTCCAAAACCAGGAATATAGTTAAAATTACATCTCACCAGACAATGATAATTACACACAGAATAGCATGTGCAAATTAAGATATATTAATATTTTAATATCATGTTTTCTCTACAAATAAGGAAATAGGTAAATATTTCTCATTAAAAAACAAGAAATATCCAGACCTGGGTCTCGCTGCTAAGTTTCCATTTTTACTGGGAATTGAATAAAATGTATATTTTTAATTCATCAATAATAGTATTTTTCAAAGTAGTTTGATTAATATACCATTCTACCTTCTATATAGCTTCTGAAATTTATAACTCACTATTTTCAATAAGTAGTTGCCCATTGGTGTTAAACCTAGGATATTTGAAATATTTCTATATTGGTAATACAGGAATGTTTTATAGGTTTTTGGCTTCATGTTTTGAGGAAGTGCATACATTAAGTATCAGGTTAGGAAGGAAAGGTATTGCTAGTTGACATTTCTAGAGAACAGCTTTGTAGAATGTGAATCATACTTCTCTGTAGCCACTCTGCCATTTTTTAGTTCTTTGAATCAAACCTACTGGTTTTTGCCTCAGGACATTTACACATGTCACTGCAGCTGAGGAACTATCTTCAACTACTCCTGCCCACCTCTAATCTTTACATGGTCAATCTTTTCTAATTTTGGTAGACTTCAAATTATTTAATGTTTCATTTTTAGAGAGACTGTAATTATTTGGTCTAAAGTAGGCTTCCTTATTCATCAATTCTTATTATAATATAGCCACTGTTTTTCTTAGTAATGTTTGTTATTATTTTTACTATATCTTTATTTGTTTATTGTATGTTATCTATCTACTTCTAAAGGCAAAGAATATGTTATTTTCACCTGTGCAGATCTAACAAATCTCTGACATTTAGTAGGTGCTTAATAAATATAGTTAAATGAATGAAGGATTGTAAGAGTACATCTGAATTTAGAGAAGAAAATTCTTGTTGAAGGGAGGATGCTAACCTTGAAAATTAATTGGCATATAGGCAATAATAAACATATTGGGAAAAGGTGGCAAATGGAGTAGTTAGAAGTTGCTATATTGATATCAAGAAGCTTGGAACAAATTGTAAACAGAATGAAGGTGGAGGGTATTGAGAATAATGTTGATGTTTTATGTTGGAGATAACTAGTAATTTGGTTATTTCAATGAAGAGGGATTCTATATGAGCTTAAAGCACAGGGCATTGAACTCTAGCTATTTTGTTTAAGCATATGTTACCAATGCAAGACATGGACATAATTTTATGTATCTTTATATTTACCATAGTGTCTTACAATGTCTAATCCTTAGGTAACACTCAATAGATACTTGTGGAATACTCATTGCTTGAATGAAAGAAGAATTGCAAATATTAATCCACAGAAAACAACCCCTTAATTTTTATTTTAGCTTAAGGTAAGCATGTGAGTTGTAATTATCAAGGACATATTATATATCAGGGCATAGAGGGTTGTCCTGAAAGTGTCCTGCCATGTAATATGAAATATGGAGACATTTATGGCTGGATTTTTTCTGGACATCCCCTGTATATCTTCTCAAACTAGCATATACTTCTTTATACTTGTAGAAGGCTAATTTCTAGTCTACTGAACTTTTGGTTTATCTTTGAAAGAGAGATGAATTTTAACTAGTCTCATTATTTTAAAATATTACATAAAATATTATATATTCATATATATGCATGTGTGTATATGTACAGTAGGATCTCAGTTGACTGGTGCCCAGGGAGATTGGTAGATGCTGGATAAATGTAAGTACATGCTCAGTTAACCAACACCAATGCCAGAAAAATGTAGTATTTTTCTTCAATATTTTTTCTTATTGCTTGAGAGTGCCAAGTGCTGGAGTTCCAGTTAATGGAGAATCTGCTGTACAAATATACACACTATATATTTTTTAACATACAGATTTAAAAATTGCAAACTTTCTAGTCATTTTAATAATTTTTTCTATCCTTCAATATATTTATTGGTTATAAGCCTGTATAGCCTTTTTCTTGCATGCCATCACAGACACATTGGTTGATATGTTCCAAATACTTTGCAAGTACAACTCTGTAAGGAAGATATTGTTGTTTCCATTCTATAGGAGGGCAAATTGAGGATTTGGGTGTGGAAAAGAACATTCCCACTGAGGAATCTTGGAATTTGAACTTGGTTTTTTGACTCCACAGTTTCCAACTCAAAAGCATAAAAAGGTGGAACTGGGAATAGTAAATGGAAAACTCAGGACAAAGAAATAATTGGGAAAAACATAGAATTTTTATATTGTTCCTTGATTAGGATAATATCCTTGCCCTTCTCACTCACTACTGTGTATTCTGAAAGATCTGGATATTTGGATGTAAAGTTGCCTTAGTATTTTTCTTGCTACTCAATAATTATTTCCTCACTTAAATTCTCTTGCTATATACTTTGACTATATACTCTTTTACTTTGCTGAGTTAAAGTCACTTTATATTGTCATTTACATATAGTTGATATGGCTCTCTCTCTCTCTCTCTTCTTTCTTCTTTCTCTTCTGGCATTATGTAGAATTCTCTAATATTTGATTTCTAATTAGATTATCCATGAGGTAGAGATTCCCAAACAAGATCAAACCAAAGGGATTTATACTGAGACACATAACCAAAATGCCAAATATTAAAGACAAAGAGAAAACCTTAAAAAGAAAATAAACAAACAAAAGAAAAGCAATTAGTTACCTACAAGGGAGTTCCCATAAACTTGTCACTAGATTTCCCAACAGAAAATTTGTAGACCAGAAGGAATTGACATGAAATATTCAAAGTATGGAAAGCAAGGACCTACTACCCAGAAAAGCTATTATTTAGAAACAAAGGACAGGTAAAGAGCTTCCCAGACTGGAAATGCTAAAGGAGTTTATCACTACCAAACCATACTACAAGGAATGTTAAAGGAAATTCTATAAGAAGAAGAACAAAAAAGATTTTAAAAAATGACTAATAAAATGGCGATAACTACATATCTATCAATATTTACTTTGACTGTAAATGGATTAAATAGCTGAATCAAAGGACATAGGGTGGCCGAATAGACAAGAAAATAAGACCTTTACATAGGCTGACTACAAGATACTCACTTCAGAAAATAACAGACTAAAAGTAAAGGGATGGAAAAAGTTATTTCATGAAAATACAAACAAACAAACAAAAAGCTGGGGTAGCAATGCACATACTAGACAAAATAGATTTTGAAGCAAAGCCTATAACAAGAGACAAAAATGAACCCAGAAATTCCACTTGTAAGTATTTTATTTGAATGGACCCAAAACATTACTTTGAAGAGACACATATATCTGTATGTTCATTGTGACATTATTTTGGGGTTTTTTTTTTTGCTTTTTTTTTTTTTGGTATGTGGGTAGCTCCACAAGCTGGGAATCAAACCCAGGCTGCAGCACTGACAGCGCCAGCGCTGAAGCCTTAAGCCACTACACCATCAGGGAACTCCCTGTGACATTATTTATAATAGCCAAGATATGGAAGCAACCTGGGTGTCCATAGTATGGTGAATATAGCCCATAGTATTGTAGTAACTATGTATGGTGTCAGATGGGTACTGGATTTATCGAGGTGATTACATTGTAAGTTATGTATGTGTCTAATCACTGTATTGTGCACCTGAAACTAATATTATATGTCAACTATAATGGAAAAATAAAAATGTATTAAAAAAACAAATTTGAAATGCAGTGTGAGAGCCAACTGCACATCCTCTCTCTGGAGGTGTTGACAGGTTGGGACATTCACTATAGTGTAAGTTTCAATATGGCTCTGTGTGTGAGGAGATTCTTCAGGTACCTGCCAACATGACAGAAAATACACTGAGCACAGCATAAGGAGGAACCTTCTCTATGCATGGGCAATTTGGATATAGTATTTATCAATACTGATCACCTGGATCTCTTTGGCTGATCTGGCTAGCTTGGCAGATTTTCCATTCTTCCCTCATTGTTCCATATGTTTCCTTTCCAAAACCTTTTCCTCTGTCCAAGAGGACAACATTTTCTACTAGCATGGGTGGGAAAATAACAAAGCAAAACTTCTCTCTTTTTACAGTCTGTTAAAAAGTTATTCTTTGGAAAAACAATTTGTGCATGAAGATGTAGGTTGAAAGTCTATCTTATACAATGTAGATGAAGTCTCACTGATGATTTAAGAAGAGCTAGTATTGACAACTCTATACAGAAATGTAGCATATTCACTGCTTTTTTTTAAAGGATTGCTAATTAAGAGTTAAAGACAAGAAATAATTTCTGTGAGAAAACATGTCATCTCCAATTCTGTACATTTGATTCCATTTTTCATCTCTGGCATCAACTCTGGACAATGAACTGTAGAGATGTTTCTGTCACTAAGATTCTTTTCTACACTCACTACTGGCTTCAAAGTTCAAGTCTTTCATTTCCTTTCCCATACTTAATTTCTGTTTCATTGCATGCCACTTTCTTGCACTTGTCCTGTTAAAGAGTCCACCATGACTATTTAATATTTAAAGACTGGGATCATTTTGCAGGTTTTAGTTTAAAGGTAACCATAGCACACACACACATTCATTATTAATAGCAGAAATGCACTGTAAGTTCTTGGGAATCTTCTTTCCTTTTGATGCTAGTTTCATATGAGTGTTGCTATCACTAGAATTAAGCTCTGATATTGCTATGTGGCAGGTGGACTAATGCAATAACAAGGAATCTAGAATTATGTGAACTGTTTATGTGAGTGGATGTGACCATGCTAAAAAGGGAGATGAAACCAGAAAACGACAGGCCACGGAAAGTCCGGTTTCGGATCGCGTCTTCTCACAGTGGACGAGTTCTGAAGGAGGTGTATGAAGATGGACAACCGTCAGGCTCTCTGGATTCTGAATGTGCCAGTATCTGTGGCATAGATGGACTAAGTGAATCTGATGGACAGCAAAATGGCCACATAGGATCAGAAAGTGATGAACATGAGAATGACCAAGATAACTTGCTGGTATTGGCAAGGGCTGCCAGTGAGAAAGGTATTGGTACAAGAAGAGTCAACATTTTAAGCAAAAATGGCACCGTCAGAGGTGTCAAATACAAAGTGAGTGCTGGCCAAGCTCTATTTAACAATTTGACCAAAGTATTACAGGTAAGTCACTGAAATTTGCTCCTCCTGATCATTGTTTCTAACCAATCATATCAACACTTCTCTGTTTTCCAGTTTAAAGCAAACCTCTCTTGTTCATGACTCCTACATACTTCATGAGTCACTTCCCCATCTAAGATACTGTCTTAACAGCCATATATTAAAAACAGGGTTATTACACTTAGCAAACTGGATTGACTTCTCAAAGCCAAATTTCTAACAGTTGAGGAGTCTTTTCTTCCAGTGTGTAATGACTAAAACATTACCTATTTCTTAGCTAAGAAAAAAGACACTACAGTGTTTAAAACATCTGAGAAAAACTTAGATGTTAATTTCTGCTTTTTCATCCTTTAAGACACCAGTTTAGCATTTGTCATTACTTGTATAGATATTTAAACCAGAAAAGATTGAAATTTGCATTTGATGGAGTTAGATTCAATTGGAATGTTATAAAGATATGAAGGCTAACTTTGAATTTCCTTTATTCCTGAGGAGTTTGCAGGTTTTGTCTGAGGTACATGTCTCCACCAGTTTGTCCTTAATAACTCTTAGAGTTGCACTTGAAAAAGATATTTCTCTATAAAATTACAGACAGAAATTCCAATTTTATAGTAAAATATTACCATTAAAATGTGATATATTCTGCACGGTAATGTAGGAATATATTGTTCAGGTCCTGGGTCTTTGGCAATGATCTAATATTAAGAAAAGTTTTTGAAATTTCCTGGATGTATTGGTAAAATGAATTTGTTTTAAAAACAGCCATTATATTTTATGAACAGAATTCATAATCACTATTATTAAGGTAGCAAACCAATATTTTTTCATTATAATACCATTTTATATTATTCTCAATATTTAAATGGAATGATATCTTGTGATGAATTATCAATGCCTTGGCATTATATAAGGCTGCTGGAGTGATAGGAAGAAAGGATTTTAAAAATGAGTATTTTTCATTTAAAAGTAAGCATTTGGAAAGATCACCCTTGAGAATTTTGATAAATAACATTCAAGGGTAAAAGCAGTTCAGAGCAAAGGTTCTTTTTATATATAAATCTTACTCATGAAGTATTTCACAGATTAAGATGGGATGGGGAACCAAAAGTCAGAAATTGATGACTACATTTTACTAGGTTGGAAATAATCTTGAATAGATTTCTAAAGATGTGACTATTAGGTTGAGATAATTTTAGCAGCCTCTGTGTTTTACCCAATGTAGAAATTGTTATTGCATTAGTGTAGACCAACACTTAATGACAATTAAGTTTTAAAAATGATTGCACTCATTGTGATTAATTTAGCTTGTCATGATTTGAATTGCTTTATGATTTGTAGGGTTATTTACAAAACTACTGTACCAATTTTAGAACTTTGATTTGTTTCTTCAAATCTCTCCAAAAAACTATCGTTTATGAGTAAATACCTTAAATCTTCAAAAACTTCAAGAGAAAAATTTTCTTTCTTGTGATTTTTATCCTGATAGTGCTATAAATTTGCAAATAGGAAATAGAGATTATGTTATAATATTTACTTGTGTATTTTTCTATGCATAATTCAATTGTCCCCTTTTTTTTGGAGAAAAACAATCCAGGAAAACTGTCATTTTCTAATAATTTAACTCCATTCCATTTACTCTCTGCTTTAAGAGGACAATAGTGGTTACTAGCAGAGTTTCTTTTGATGGAATGTCTTTGATATTTAATCAGGTTTTTTTTTCCAGCTGGTCTTTCTTTCTTTATAATGTGGGTAAAATGATCAAGATATTGTAGGTATTCACAAATTTTGGCCATCATTAGTTTCATCATCATCACCATAATCATTATCATCATCATGAAATGTTCTCTGATCTCTTCAGGATAAAATATAAGTTAAAGGAGCTCCTACCTTGGATTAGGGCTGCCAATCATACTATTTTAAGGATCTCCATTCATGTCATTATCTGTGTGAGCAGCACCCTCTGGAGTTGTGCAATAAAATCTGCACAGCATTAGGTAGAGAGCTGACTTGGATGCTTGCTGCTTGCTAAACGATGTGTATGTCATAAGCAGTGATAAATGTCTTAGGCGTATGTCTTATGATGATTGAGTAGGTGCCCATAGGCGTCCCACAACGCAGTATCAGAGAAGCCCCAGGGGTTAAGAGCAGAAGTTGCAATTCAATGACTTTCATCTATGAGTACAAGATCAGATGTGAATCTCCTCTAGATTTTTTAAAATTTCAGGGCTTAAGGCTTCGGCGCTGGCGCTGTCGGTGCTGCAGCCTGGGTTCGATTCCCAGTCAGGGAGTTACCCACATACCAAAAAGCAAAAAAAAAAAAATTCATATTCCTTGGAAAGTAAGAAGCAAATTTAATTAGATGTAACTGTAACACAGCAATTTCTCTCATAGAGGAAAAAGTAGGGAGTTGCATCTTGAAAATTTGATTAAAGTTTCAATGCACAGGTAATTTCATTGAAGCAAGGAACTGTGATTATTGAGAGTCAGGTCTTTCTTTCTGTTTTAAGTTACAAAATCTTAAAGCACTCAACTTGAAACTTTACAGGAAACTCTAAATATAAATAAAATATTTCAAAGACCCCATAACATTTCTTACAATGTTACTCTCTATTAGTTTTCCATGTCATTATTCCTGTCTCATAAAACATTGGTGTGTGTTATGTAAAAATTTCAACTGTGCAGAGCATACTCACGGAAATAATTAGTTGAAAAGATTTTTGCTTCTTAACAGCACTTATTCAAAAAGTTGTCTATAAAAGGACTTAGAACAAATTTTTATTTTATTTGTTAATTAACTTTATAGAATTCTGGGTAATTGAAGATTACTCTTAAACAAGGTCACTATGGATAGTGATGGACAAGGAAGCAAAGAGAGAAAGGTCATCTGGATTCTCAGGGGGAACTTGTAGAGAGTAGCTTGTTGGTTCCTTGGTGAATTACTGAAGGATTGCCAGTTGGTCTAGAAAGATGATAGGTCTTCAGTTCCAGTTACTTGGCTTTTTCAGCTCTCACAGAGATGACAAAAGTTTAATTCTCAAGAGAAGCCAATTTAGGAATCTGAAAATCTAAAATCTAGTAATGGCCTGAAAATATGCATTTATTTGAAGCTCATTAGATTGTGTTTATATACATTAATCATTGACCTAGAGTGTAAAAGAAAACATAACATTCATCCAGTTATGAGTTTATAAACACATTTCTTAATGTATTTAATATCTTCAACATTTAATGAGGAAAATGAAAAGGATACATATTGGTCTGTGATTTGTTAGATTGCCAAGAGACTCTTTACTGAGCCAAAGATAAACAAAGATATCTTGACATGGTATTGGTAATATTTCGTATTGGCATTATAATTTATCAATTATTTGGTTTAGGGGCAGGGCCAGAAATCTTACCAGTACACTCTAATGCAGATGCAATTTTTTAGTTATATTTTAGAAATTCTTGTGTAAGAATATGTCTATCTAGACAAATAATTTTATTTCTCATTAATAGAAAATTTTCAAAAGAAATTACTGTTTTTTAGTTTTTGAAGCAGTCACTGTTATTGCATGAAAGACAAATTACAAAACCACTGCATAACTCATGGCTCTCATTATCCAATTTGCATGATTAGATTTGAGATACACCTACCTTGCTTTTAGCAACAGTGTATTTTCAAAATTTCTTAGGGTGGGTCATTGATGCAGATAATTAAGGTCATTTTTAAAAACTTATGGAATTAAATTTCAGATAGTAATTAAATTTCAGACAGTAATTATTTCTTGACCTTATCCTCAAACTTGTATACTTAGTTGTATATTCTGTTAGAATCTTCTACTATTATATGTCTAATTTTAATTCCCTCCTTTTCTATGAATTTACAGTTATCATATAGAGAAAAATAGATTTAAAGAAGGAAAATACAGGGACAAAGGGGAGGGGAGGGGAGAAGGAGGAGTGGGTGGGAGAGGAGGGAGGGGAAGCTAAATGTGTAGTGATGGAAAGAGAAGTCACTTTAGGTGGTGAACTTATTATACAATGAATTGACAATGCACTGTAGAAGTGTGTGCCTGAAACCTATGTAATCCTTGCTAACAGATGTCACCCCAGTAAGTCTAACAATAAAAATAAATTAAAAAAAAACAAAACCAAAAAAAAAACAAAGAAGGAAAATAATTAAACCATGCTACAATTTGGTAACTCCTTTATAAGGACTCAAATTAAGCATATATTCTCTATCTATGTTTGTACATGCACATCTATGGTTAACATGCTCATATTTATGAATATTCTAATATTTCAGGACAAATAAAAATACTATTAAATTTGCATAATGATTTGTATTTCGCAAAAAGTTTTTACATACAATATTTTACTTCAGTGTACCCAAATTTTTGTGAAATAATGCAGAAAATTATTATTATAATGCTTGTTTTTGAATAACTGAGTGTCAGAGAACTCAAACATTTGTCTCAAAGCTAGTAACATAAAAACTCTGCCCTTCTCTGTTTTAGCTTTGCTAGTTTTTAAAACCATAATTCTACATACAAAACCCCCACCTTTACATTTTGAAGTGTTATAATTACAAATATAAAGATTTATACACCTAAATATATCATGTTATAGTATAATCTGGTCTTTTGAAAGTTCTTTCGTTAGCAGATGTTTAAATTCGTATACTGAATATTCAGTCTTCACCTAGGGAAGGTTTTTGGCAAATTTAAATAGCATCTATTCAGTTTTAAATTTTATTTTTAAAATTTACAAAAACTTATTGATAGAAATGGGTTGAAACACCAGGTGACAGTGACAAGCTTTATTGGGGAAAAAGCTGCCAGGCTGCCTCACAATGGGAGAGCAGCAGCTCCGGCCTTTGGGAGTGAAGTTATATAGGTAAAGGGGTTGCTAGACACAATGCGGAGGGAGGAATAGGTTGCTAGGCAAGAGGCAGAGGGAGGAGTATGTGGTTGCTATTGATTGGTCAGGCATAGGTTTCAATTCACCTGGCTAAGGTAAGGGCTAGGTGGTCGCTACTGATTGGTCAAGGATAGGTTTCTTTTTTTTTTTTTTTTTTTGGTATGTGGGTAGTTCCCTGGTCGGGAATCAAACCCAGGCTGCAGCGTTGACAGCGCCAGCACCAAAGCCTTAAGCCACTACACCACCGGGAATCCCCAAGGATATGTTTCTATGTACTGGCCTAAGGTAAGGGCTAGGGCAAGTTTCAGTCTTCCAAGCCAAGTTATTGTTTCTCGGACTAAGTTGTCAGTTTCCCAGGCTACATTTGCAGTTTTCCAGGCTATGCTGAGTTTTACAGTAGGGTAAAGGAAGGGAAGGAGAAGATGGAGGAACAGAAGCCATTCTATATTGAATCTATCAATTATCTTTATAATATCATTTGATTAAATTGTGTTGAGATTGCAAGGGTTGATGATGGAAGAGGATGACTTGATTATCTCAAGGAAGACTCCTGCTCAGCATTGTTTACTAACTTTAGGATGAATACTATTACCAGAAATTGCTGGCCTTATTATCTCTTTTTGGTTCACTGACTCTATAATAGCTTTAGTGATAGAATAATATTCCAATGAAAACAACACCATACTCTTGGTGACTCTTGGGTCTTAGTATTCTATTTGGACCATTCTGAGAAAACAACAACAATAGTAGTAAACATTGATTAAATATTTACTGAATGTCAGGCATGGCTATTATTTATATGCATTGACATATTTTTTCTTACAGTAACTTATGAAGCAGTATCATTAATCAATGAATAATAACTAGAACATCTTTGTGTAGGAAACATTAAGTTGTAGGGTTTAAAAGCCTCATTTATCCAGAGAAATTTTTATATAATGGTCTATCAAAATTAGCCTCTACTAATAGAAATATATTGCCTTTGTAGCTATCAGAAAATAGGAAAATAACTCTAGGGTTCTTAATATAATTCCAAATTATGCAAAAAAAAACCATTAAGAGATTAGGTGACATCAGCCAAAAAGCAAGGGGAAGAAAGCACCAAAATGAATTGGTACTACTGAGATATTTTTACGTACAATTAAAGAATTGCAAACTCTTGGTCACAGCATTTAATACTAATACTAATTAGGACCGCAATATTATTTGAGTTAATGAATTAAGTGAAATTCTCTTAGTTGTTATTTTCCTCTTTTTCACCTCTTTTGAGTTTGAAGATTTTTATATACTTGATAGAAGTAGAGTTTGCATGATGAAGTGTTAGTGGCTTGCTCCATTCAATCCTTTCTGTTGTGGGTTATCTTCAATATTTGCTCATTCATTCACTTAATAACCATTTACTACCTATCTATTATGGAAAAGTCAATATGATAGATAATTTGAAGAATAGAACTCAATTCCTGGGGGGGGGGGTTCCCTGGTGGTGTAGTGGTAGGCTTTGACGCTCTCAATACCTCAGCCTGGGTTCGATTTCCAGCCACGGAATTAACCCTCTCAAAAAAACCAAACAAATCAAACAAAAAACAAATAAAAAACCTCAAAAAACCAAAAAAAACAATTCAATTGCTTCCTTCATGGAATATTCAGTAGTGTATTGTGAATGGTGATAAAATGATTCCTGGAAGAATTCAGATTTAAAATCCAACTTTGTTTCCCTTTGTCATAGGATGCTCCCTGTTTTCCCGTTGACCTAACATAGCCTCTGCATTTTTTTAATGCTTATATTTTTCTCCTTTCAGTCTTTCTTGTATCAGATCATAATTTTATTGCATCCCTTTCTTCAGCTTCTCTTGCATTCTTTTTAATTTACTTCTGTTTCCAGGCCTGATAACTCAAGGGTAATCTGCATAATTAATTATTTATTTTGATCCTACAAGTCTCCAGATTTCAATAATGATGACCCTGACCCTAAGAATTCTCCAAGTTTTATAAATCTTATTAAACCTTTTTATTTTTTTTAGTTCAGTGACTCTCTAGTTAGAATATCACTCTTTCTCCCCTATTCATCAGAACCCTTGTATGGTCATGACATTTCAATTTGTGGGAGTTTGGTTTTAATTGCTTGAAGCTTAATTTATGAATCTATCTAAATTATGACTGTAGAAAAACATGTTCAGCAAAACTAAATTCCACAAGATGAGTTGAACCTGCTTAATGAACTCTTACTGGTAGCCCATGGTTACCACATAATTAGGGAATTAGCACCTCATGTTTCCAAACTTTATAAAAGCACTGTAACTGCAGGACTAGACATCCTTTGGGTGGCCTGGTTATGCTTGAAGAGTTTCTGATATTTTCTCTGAAACTTAGTATTTTGAATTTTGTTTAAAAGCAACATAAATATTTAATGTCTATAAATTTACACACTATTTAATATTTTAATCTCTCAATCATTATTGCCTGAAAGGAATTTAAAATGTTATAAACAGAATAGAATTTTGAAAATTATAAACAGAATAAAATGTCATAAAATTTTTTTGGTTAAAGGGATTTTATTTATGTAAAGAAATCTATTATTCAACTAAGATTTATAATCTCTTCCTCAATTTTATTTTTCTAATAATTCATTACCTCACCTAATTGCTGACAAATTATTTGTGTCTTAGAAAGAAATAAATAGATGTATATTTTGTTCATGTAACTCCTCTACACAGTTAATGGAACAAATTATGAGAGTATTTTTTTTTATTAATTCCTGAAAAACAAAATTAGGTCAGGAAATAATTAAGTTGCTCTTTTTTTGGATCTTTTATGTTACCAATGGTATGGAATTAAAGATCTCTATTATATGAAAACTCTGAAAGCTTCATAAGTCCACAAAGTAGTTAGAGTAGTGAAAGTCAAGGTATTGATTTGCAAGAGATAATGTTTTATTAGAAGACAGGCATTGGGAATTGTATTCTAACATATCAGTGGAAAAAGAATAAAGGGAAAGTCAGAATACCAAACCCATGGAAACTAATGAAGGTCATTTTAGGAAGGGGAGAAGAACTGGATGGGCTCTGACTTCAGGGGAATTTGGTGGGGCTAGAGATGGGGGGAAGGGGCTTCATAGATGAGAGCTGGGTTAGTGCAGAAAAGCTGAATCAACTCTGCTCACGAATGCCTCAGAACCAGCCCATGCTTTCAGAACAGCTGTCCTTACCTGCAGATTGCCTTTAGTGTATAGCCAGGTTCCTGTTTTCTCATGGCTGTCTCATAAGCATCTTACTTTGACAGCTACCATCACATTCCTTGTGGAGCATCTGACAGAAGTGATGTCCTTTCATATTCCAAGAATCTGTTGAACTCCTTCCAAACTGTCCCAAGTAAACACCCTGTTTACAATAACACAGGATCCATGATTTTCTCCAGGAATAAAAAGCAGGACCTTTGGCATCCAGATAAATCATACTAGTTATATGAAAAATAAAGCCCACAGTATCCATATTTAGGAAAGGCTGAACAATGATAATTACTCATCTGGTGTATTTTCTGTTGTTGCTGAAACAAATGGCCACAAATGTAGTGGCTTAAAACCAAAAAAATTTATTATTTTATAGTTTTAAGAGGTAGAAGTCTGAAATGAGCCTCATGGGGTTAAAATTAAGCTTTCAACAGGACTATGTACCTTCTGGATGCTTTCTGGGAGAATCTCTTCCTTGCCTCTTGTAGTTTTTAGAAGGTGCCACATTCTTTGGCTCATAGTTCTGCATCATCTGATTTCTGCTTTCATTATTATATTTTCTTCTCTAACTCTCTTTCCTCCCTCTTTCCCTTTTAAAGACCTTTGTGATTACACAGGGCCCAGGATAATCTTTCTATTACAAGATCCTTAATACAACAATGTATTGGACTTAGAGGGTACTATGTTGTGAAATATTAATAAGTCAAAGACAAGTACCTTATGATTTCCCTTATATGTAAAATCTAAAAATCAAAATAATCAAACAAGAAAAACAGAAACAAACTCATAGATACAGAGAATATTTGGACAGTTGCCAGATGGGTGGGGGCTTGAAGAATGGGTGCAAAGAAGAAAGGGGTAAAAAAAATGGATAATAAAAAAAGAATATGATAAATTGGGCTAAGTTCTGAAAACCTAGATTTGTTTTGTATTAAATAAAGTGGTGGATCTTTTCTCAGTACCAATATTTAGATTCAGTGTTGGGGAGCCTACACAAGAAAAGGGAACAGCTTTCTCTAAGAATAATTTTTCACAACCTCATTCTTTGTCTAAGATATCGGACCAACCACAAATAGATGACATATGTCATTTTGAATAGTGTCAGTACAGGAGACAGTATTATTTTGATACTATTTAACAGATTGATAAATACTGCAAAGTTAAGTCTATGAATTCCTATGTAATGAATATCAAATAAAATATACTTTAAAAATCATTATTTTATGGAAAGCATCAAGAAGGGCACTTTCCTATATAGAAGATCATGAGCAATCATCTGACAAGGTGCAACAAGAAGGCATCTTATAGTAATGCTCCAAGAAATCTAGCATTTCAAAAAGAAGTATAAGTTGGTAGTTACACTGTAGTCATGGGAATGTAGAGTATAGCATTAGGAATATAGTCAATAGTATGGTGTCAGATGGGTACTAGATTTATCAGGGAGATTACTTTATAAGTTATATAAATATTTAACCATTATGTTGTATACCAAAAACTAATATAATATTGTACATCAAGTGTAATTGAAAAATAAAAAGTATTAAGGAAAACAAATTCTTAATGCAATCATATCTGCAAAATTCCTTTTGCCATGTAAAGTAAAATATGCTTATTCACGGGTATATGGATTTGGACATAGACATTTTTTAGGTAGCCATTAGTCTGCCTACTACACCTGGTATGTATGATTAACTTATTCTATCTATGAGAAAATTAGTGCTTTGAGGTAAATAAATTATTAGCTCCACATTAAAAATATTTTCTGTAGTAGTATCATACATTGATACCCTTTTGCCATGGCCATCTGAGAATAGGAGTGCACTTACTTCTACAGCCCTTGATTTAGAATTGGCCACATGACCTTTTTTGAACAACGGAGTGGTAATAGATGTCGCATATACGGAGGTTTGAAATGTTTGCAAGGTTGGATTTGCTCTCTTGACATTCCTTCTATTACCAAGAAAAGGACATGCTACAGAAGAAGCCTGGCTAGTCCCAGAAGAGTGAGACAAAGAGCAGAAGTGGACCCAACTGGCAGTTTGAAATCAAGCCCTGCATAACTTAGTCTAGATCAACTGATTGCTAGAAAATCCTAGAGTCACAAGTAAGCACTAAATGCTTAATGTTTTATTCCACTCAATTTGGGGTGGTTTGTTAAACAGCAGAAGAAAATTGGTACAAGCTCACAGCTATTGAGTACCTTGCTCAAAGTCACATAATGGTAAGTGATATAACTATTAATGTTTGACTCAAAAGCTTAGGTTCATATTCACTAAGCAACTAATGTCCAACCACTCATCTACGACCTGAGTTTTCTCTGCAGTAGTTCTGCCAAGGCTCTCATGTCTAGCCTTTAATGGGGGTTTCTAGGGGCAAAAGACTCAGGGTCTTTGGCAGGACAAACTTTCTAGTCTTCTCACCATCCTATTGATATTCATCATACTGAAGATGATCATACTAAGATAAAGTGAAGGCCAACTGTCACTGACTTCTAAGAATGTAGCTTAAGATTGAATTTAAACTTTTGTTCACCACATCACAGTATTGTGATGTTGGCTTCACAACATCTTTTCTCAATTAATATTTTCATGTGTTTAAAATTTCCAGTCCTATAAAACATCTCCTATTTATTTAATGTAATACTGTTACTTTTTTCTGCATTTATGTATAAGGCTCTATATACAACAAAAATTTATTTTTATTATGTTAATCTAGGCTATCAAATAGTATTGGACCCTGATTTTGTATCTAGTTGTATGCAAGTACCTTGCTGAGTCAATGGAACACAGTTGTGATTATGGCAAATTATAAGTATTGAATAATATCAAGTGAGTAAAATATGAATTTAAAGTAAATTATATATATCTATTGAAGTGCCAAATGTATTCTGTTAAGTATTAGAAACCAATAAATTTAAAATAGTGGCCTTATTCTGACACAGAAAAATAAGAGAGACAAATGATGTGATTGTGACACAGACTGTGTCAGCCTTTGAGGACTCTGTGAGTTTCCTCCTTATTAGGTTAAGAATAATCCTTATACATTACTCCTTTTTAAAATTTTTTAAATAAATTTTATTTTTTTCAATTATAGTTGATATACAATATTGTATTAGTTTCAGGTGTATGATATAGTGATTAAACACTTATATAATTTATGAAGTGATCACTCAATAATTTTAGTACCCATCTGACACCATACATAGTTATTACAACATTATTGACTATATCCCCTATTCTGTAGTTTACATCCCTATTACTATATAGTAACTAACAATTTGTACTTTTTAATCCCTTCCCCTTTATCACACATTTCCCCCAAATTCCTCTCATCCTGTCAACATGTTCTCTGTTACTATGAGTTTCTGTGCTTGTTTTCTTGTTCATTTATTTTGTTATTTAGATTCCACAGACAAGTAAAAAAAAAGTATAGTATTTTTCTTTCTCTGTCTGACTTCCTTCACTTAGCATAATACCTCTAGGTCCATTAATATTGTTGTAGATGGCAAGATTTCATTCTATGGCTGAGTAATATTCCATTGTATATACGCACCACTTCTTCTTTATTCATTCATTTATTTATTTATTTATTTATTTATTTATTTATTTTTTTTTTTTTTTTTGCTTTTTGGTATGTGGGTAGCTCCCTGGCTGGGAATCGAACCCAGGCCGCAGCACTGACAGCGCCTGCGCCGAAGCCTTAAGCCACTACACCATCAGGGAACTCCCTCATTTATTTATTAATGCACACTTAAGTTATTTTCATATCTTGTCTGTTGTAAATGATGATGCATTATGAATATATAGATTAATATGTTTTCTTTGAGTTATTGTTTTGAGTTTCTTTGGGTAAATACTCAGAAGTGGAATTCTTGGGTCCTTCTTGTCTTGTGGTACAGATTCATTTTCAAGTCTATTTTGTCTGGTATATGTATTACTACCCCAGCTTTTATTTCCACAAAATATCTTTTTTAATGACTTTACCTTCAGTCTGTATGTGTCTTTTGACCTGAAATGAGTCTCTTGTAGGCAGCATATGTAAAGGACTTGCTTTCTTATCCATTCATCCACCTTATAGCTTTTGATTGGACTATTTAATCTACATTGAAAATAATTATTGATAGATATGTAGTCATTGTCATTTTATTATTTATATTTTTAATTTTTTTTCTTTTTCTTATAGAAGTCCATTTAACATTTCCTGTAGTATTGATTTGGTGGTGATGAACTCCTTTAGCTTTTTCCTGTCTGGGAAGCTCTTTATCTGTTCTTTGATTCTAAATGATTAGCTTTGCTGGGTAGAGTAATCTTAGTTGTAGGTCCTTGTTTTTCATCACCTCAAATATTTTGTGCCAACTCCTTCTGGCCTGCAAGTTTTTTGTTGAAAAATCAGCTGACAGTCTTATGGGACCTCCCTTGTAAGTAACTATTTTTCTCTTGTTGTTCTTAATATTTTCTCTTTGTCTTTAAGCTTTAGCATTTTAATTATGATGTATCTTGGTGTGGGACTTCTTGGATTAATCTTGTTTGGGACTCTCTGTGCTTCCTGAACTTGTGTGTTTGTTTCCTTCACCAGGCTAGGGAAGTTTTCGTCATTATTTCTTCAAATAGCTTTTCAATTCCTTGCTGTCTCTTTTCTCCTTCTTTGCACTCCATGATGCAAATGTTGGTATACTTGATGTTGTTCCAAAGGCCCCTTAAACTAACCCCATTTTGGGGGATTATTATTATTATTACTATTATTGTTATTATCTTTTTGCTGTTCTGATTGGATATTTTCTGCTCCCTTATCTTCCAAATCACTGATTAAATCCTCTGCTTCATCTAATCTATGGTTGATTCCCTCTAATGTATACTTTATGTCAGTTATTATAGTCTTCATTTCTGACTGATTCTTTTTTATGTTTTATATCTTCATTTTTATTGAAGTTCTCCCTGAGCTCTTTGAGTATGCTTCTAAACAGTGTTTTGAACTCTGCAACTGATAAGATTGTTTGTCTCCATTTTGTTTAGTTTTCTCTAGAGCTTTGTTCTGTTCTTTTATTTGGGTTAATTTTTTTGTATCCTCATTTTGGCTTTCTTCCTGTGCTTTTTTTTTTTTTTATGCATTAGGTAAAGCTGCTATGTCTCCTGGTCTTAGGAGAGTGGCTTTGGATAATAGATGTTTTGTGGGTCTAAGTGCACAATCTCTCTTGTCACCTGAACTGCATGCTTCAGGTATTGTTTCTTGTGTGGGTTGTGTGTGCCCTTTTGTTGTAGTTAAGCCCTGATTGCTGGTGGGAAATCATTGGGAGGGATTCACCATTGGACTGGTTGGTTGTGAGGCCTAGTCATAACTACGGTGGAGGAGGTATTGTGCAGCGGCTGAACTTCTTGACCAGGATTCACTTTAGCAGGACTCTGGTGCCTTCCTATATGTTCTTTGTGTGAGTCACGATTGGAGGTTTTAATAGTTGGGAGGTGCTCTGTTGGGGTCTGAAGGTTGTCATCAGGTATGTTGGTTCTGGGGCCTCTTGGGAGGGGCTCTGTTGCAGTCCAAGTCCAACTGCTACCTGTGCCTTGCTTGAGGCCACTTGGTATGAGCTACAAGATGATATTCAGCTGGTTGCCACTTATGCTGAGCCCCATAGTGTCTGGAAGAGGATAAGCTCTGAACTGAGGCTAACTTCTGGTGCCAGGCTTGAGACTGCTCAGCCAGAAGTACAGGGCATGCTGAAGCCAGATGCTGCTAATTTGGGGTTTGTAAACCTTTAATAAATTTTAGGAAAGTCTACAGAATGATCCAAGATACATTGTTTGTATGGAAAAGCCACTGAAAGTGGCTTGGATGGGTCTGCAAGTTGGGTAGGTGGAGTCTCAGGGAATGATTAAGGTAGGGTAAACAGTGTTAGTCAAGTTGATAGAGACTCAGGTATGACATCTCCCTGGGTGTGTGCAGTGAGTGTGGGGAGAACTCAATAAAATAATAATGGCTTATGCCAGCTCTTCTGTCTGAGAGAAAGCTGTCTCTATAACCCTCACCCTAAAGCCAGACAATTCAGTTCTTCACCATTGTCCTTGGTGCCTTTTGAGCTGCTGCCATGTTGTTGGAATGCAGAGTAAGTGAGCTTGTGAATTAGTGAGTTCATCGGTTAGTGAGTCTTTGTTTAGGACCTTTATGAGGAATGCCTGGAATGCTAGCTACCCTCCCTGTCTCAGTCAGCTACAATCTGCTGGTTTTCATAGCCAAAAGTTGTGGAGTTGTCTGTTTCCTGCACTGGAACCCTGGACTGGAGAGCCTGGTGAGGGCAGAGATCCCTCACTCCTCAGGGAGTCCTTCCCAGCAGAGATATGTCTCCTGATTTTTAACTGCCACGTGCAAATGTGGGATCAGCTCATTCAGCATCTCCACCCCTCCTACCAGTTTAGATGTCACTTCTATATATCCTTAGTTGTAAGAATTCTATTCAAGGCAACTTCAGATGATTTTCAATTATAATTGTTCTGTTGTTTAGTTGTAATTTTGATGTGGTCTTATGAGGAGGCCAGCACAGTGTTTACCCACTCTGCCATCTTGACTAAAAACTATACATTACTCTTATACTTCTTAAAATTTTTTCAGGAAGGGAATCATTTGTCCCCAAGGTCATACATCTGATTTCATACAATCTGAAGGCAATAATTATGATCTCTGGGAAGCAGGTAAGTGTGTAGTCAGTGGCAAAATATTGTTGAGTCAAATGGATAAATACTCAACAGTGTGGGCTCCTAGAGTCATAGAGTTTTATTCACAATTTAAAGGCAGTAGCAGGAGTCTCATGGAAGAAGATTTACCTCTCTGAGTGCCTTGTGCTTTTAACTGCAGGTCTAGTACATATAGTTAGGCACATTTTTTTTTCTGGTTAATGAAATTATGAGGAAATCTATTACAAGGATAGCACAAATAAACCATCCTTTATTAAGGATACTGCCTCTCTTTCTAATCATATAAGAAACTAGATAATAGAACTTTGGGACTTAGCTTTATAAATTATTTTAATTAATTGGAACCATCAGGACTCCTCCTCTAATCGTAGAAATTTTTTTTCATATATGAGGGCTGTCCATAAAGTATAAAGCTATGTAACATGAAAAATAGAGTCATCTATACCTGGATTTTTTCCAGACAGTCCTCGTATATAGATATAATATATATTGTTTTCTTCTTTAAATCTATTATTGCCTGCCTCAGTTATTCAGTTACAAGTTGGTTTTCTTGGGAGCAGTTTTTATATTCCTATGAATAATTTCTGAAAATGAAACTCTTTCCCACAAAAAGTGACTTGGTGGTGGGACCTTAGGAAACAAACCCAAAGCCTGTGTTGGGAATTAGGTAGCTGCCTACTCAAGTTGTACAAAGTACCTTCCTCTGTCTTTACTTTCCTTCCTTTTGTTGAAGATGTAAATATGAGGTACAACTGACCACTGCAGGAAACATACTTTTCTTCTTGGTTTTTCCATATTAGATTAAAAGCAACTGATGGCTTCTATTTCTAAGGGTGGACAGGAAATTCTATGTTAGTCCTCAATGGGGCTCTTTCCTTATTCATTGTGGTCTGCAGAATATACAGGCTGGCAAGGAAGGAACCAGAAAACCTAATAATAGTCATGGTCCATGGATCCTAGTGGATCCATCTTAATTGCTAGCCTTTTCACCCTGTGATGCTGCATTGATGCTGCAGGTAGCCCATGAGGTCCTTCACAGAAGTCCTTCCCCAGGATGCCCAACTTCCATTTCTTCCAACTCTTTGAACTATTCAGTGTCATCACATTTATGTCCAGGCTCTTGAAAACATAGTCTATCAGTTATTCCCAGGAACAAAAGAACACCTAAGTTTGTAGTAATAAAAGCTCCATATTTCTTTGTGAGAGGAAGAAGAGACAAAAACTGTAATTCTCTAGTAGTATCTTAAATGATTTTTA
The DNA here is from genome assembly GCA_004026885.1 of Lyroderma lyra. Classification (NCBI taxonomy): domain Eukaryota; kingdom Metazoa; phylum Chordata; class Mammalia; order Chiroptera; family Megadermatidae; genus Lyroderma; species Lyroderma lyra. Next base: position 13,947 of record PVJL010010166.1, on the reverse strand, counting down.
TGTTCACTTTCTCCCCATTAATAGATGAGAGTACTGTTCTCTGGAGGGAGATGGCCTAGTTTCAGGTGCAGAGTCTACCATTTCCTAGTTGGGTATTCTGGGGAAATTTCTTTAACTTCTGTAAACCCCAGATTCTTCATCGGCAAAGTAGGGTAATGACAGTGACTATTTCCTATGAAATAAGTGAACTATTGTGTATAAAGCATTTTGCATAATACCTGGCACATTTTAAGGGCTCAATAAAATTGTTATTATTTTAATAATCTATTTCCCAAACAAATTGTAAATTAATTATTGCTAAGAACTCTGCTAGGTAATGAGTGTGCAAAGATGAATAAAGCATGATTTCTGTCCTCAAAGAAACTAAATTCCTCCTTATGAGGGAGATAAGCTCATAGTTACTATAAAATATGATAAATATTCAGGGGTTTACTGAGGGATAGAGATATGATCTTATAAAGATTCTGTTTCTCCAAATATAACATCTTTTAAAACTAGGACTGCGTGGAGAGACCTGGGACACCTCTTAAAAGGAATCATGGTACCGCAAGCTTTATTGATGGAACTCACTTGCCTTTGGGAAATCTCAGCTGTTGCTTCTAAAACTTGGCTTAGCCCTAGCCACACAAACCTGTTTTTCTGAGGCTAATTCTTCTGTTAGAGATCCTGTCTTGGCTCCCACTCATACCTAAGCTTCTGCTTGGATTCTCTAGTTTTACTGTCCTGTGAGTACTTGGTCATGTGTTTGTCAGCCTTGCTCTGCTGCACTTAACTCCATACCTGTGAGCTCAGCCAGCCACCTAAGTGCCTCTACGACATCTGTTATCCTGAAAGCCTGGCCTGCTTTTTTCTGGATAGATATAGACTCTGTTTCTTCCTTAACAATAGCCTGAATTGATTTGTAATACCCTTCAACACTAATCCAGGTAATTATTTGTATCTATATGGAATGTGCTCTGCTATATTCCTCAGAGTAGACTACTAGACTTGGCTTAAAATACACAGATCTTTATTATATAATTTAAGAAGTTTAGAAGAGGCTGTTGCTGAGGTTTTTTAGTGACTAGATAATGTGCTAAACAACCTACTTCTTGTTATTCTGCTCTATCATTCTTAGTTTGTTTGTGATGTTCAATTGAGGATTCAAGATGGCTGTCATAGCTTAAAGCCAGGTCAGAATCAAAAAGAGAAAGGGAAGAGTGGCAAAAGAAAACATTCTTTGTAGTTGTGTCTCTTCTATCAGAAAGGAAAAAAATTTTTTTGGAAACTTTCTGGAAGTATTTTTGTGCACTTCAATGGCTAAAACAGGGTCTAATGGCTACTTCTTGCTATCATAATAGGCTGGGGATGTGAGTTTATGGTATTGCCTCTATGGTTAATGAGAGCATAGAGTATGGGTTTGGAAGCAGCTCTTGGATAAGTGAGCAGCAGCATCTGCCAAACAATTATCCAAGAACTCTGATAAGATTTACTTTTTATTTCATGCAATTTAACTCACATTTAACTATGCTACTTGAATTACAAAACCATTTTTAATAGTGATCTTATTTCATAACCTATGCATATTTATTTTGCCTGTCACTGTTTTTTTTAAAAGTCTTTTCAGGTTTTTTTTTTAATTTTGTTTCAGTAGTCATTCCTTTTGATTTCTGGTTGCTATCAATATATTCTCAGGCCTAGTACTTTTTACCTGGTAGATTTAACTATTCTAACCCTATAAATTCAGAAACCTCAATAGATATTAGAGATGCTAAACAATTTATTATTTAACTAGCAGTAGTAAAATTTTAAGTATATTAATTTATACAGTATCTGCAGCAGGGTTCTAATTATGTAATTTTGGAAAGGTAAATGACACATTTGACCTAAACTGAGCAATCTGAAACAGAAAGGAACTTCCCACACAGTGCGTATTGCTTTACTTTCCCCCTTCATGCTTTCCTCCATTAAATCAAAACGAAATAAAATACAAAACACAGTGACTACACAGTCATAGCAATCATTCCCCCATTCCCTTCCTTCATGCCTCGAGTTGGAAGTCAATCACTGCAGGGACTCTGCAGTTAGTGGGATAGATCACTTCACTTTTCAAGAGAACAATGATAGAAAAGCTCTCTGCATGCAGAGCAGGGCAGACTCTCTCTCAATAATCCTTTTAGCAATACTGCTCTTGTTTTCACAATTCTGCAAGTTATAAACAAGGTTTTAAAAATATTTGAAAGAATAAAATTAGTATTAGTAATAAAAATAGCTCTTTATTGAATGCCTACATGTGAAATAAATTATTTTAGATGCCTTTTCTGTAATACTGTTTTTTTAATCCTCACAGTAAATTTGCAAGATGGATATTAACTTGTTTTACATTATATGAGCTGACAATATACTAATATGATTTAAAGGACCATGGAAAAACATTTGTCTTCAAATATTTTAGCCTTTATTTTGACCTACCACCTAAGTTTTTTTTTATTATTTTTCATACATTTCTACTGTAGATATTTCCTTTGCCTTATGTGGAGTTTCCTAGAAACAGAATCTGAGATTGGATTCTTGTATAAAGTGATTTATTAAGAGAGCGCTCTCAGCAAAAAGGGGGAGAAGGAAGCAAATTAGAGTGGTGGAAGAAAGCTAAGCAAGGGAGTGATCTTAGCTAGAGATTAGCTTCAGCCTGGACATTCATGATACAAATTGCACTATGGATTGTATCTCACCTTGCAGCTAGGAGCTGGCATTTTTACGTCCATGTTGGTCTATCCTTGGCCATTAGCTGTGTGTGTGTGTGTGTGTGTGTGTGTGTGTGTGTGTGTGTGTGAAGACATCATCAATTCTGTTGAAATATTTATCCAGAGAAGGGGAACCATCACATTTTAGCAGCCAATATTTACAGTAGCTGGGGGGTGGATCAGTCAGTATTGTGAAAAAAGTCTGGGAGCATTTACTACAGTCTACCTCTTGCACCATTCAGAATTAGTTGCTTTTTTCATTAAGTTTATTCCATCCACATATAGCCTTGCCACATTTAGTGGGATAAATTACATCCCCCACAGTGGAGTTGGTCCTGAAGCAATAACATTTATTTTTTCCATCTTTTACTATCTATTTCAGATACCACTTCTCTTAGCTAGCACTTCTGCTTATCTAAGTGGATTGTATATGATTGGGTAACTCATATTCTTGGTCCCTGTGAAATCTAAGCCTCTCGTCACTATGTCCTTATTAGGCAGTGGTTGCTGTACTTGCTATTTACATTTAAAATCAAGTGAGTACCTAGAGAGACACCTGAGGACCAAATATATTTTTACTTACCCCTAATGTATAGCAGCAGTTCTACCTTCTTGTGACAAAGTCAATATGGTAACTCCTTTTTATGTTATCTGGATTACTGTCATGATAAGGCAAGGTAATTAGTTGTCAACTGTAGCTTTAAGTTTAGTGGACCTCCTCTTGTGTGTCTTAGATCTTTGTGGGGATTATCTTCCATGTTTCAGAGCAGATGTCTTATATCCAGATACTTAGTATTTTTGCTCATTGAGTTTTAAAATGAGTTACGGATATTGGTAGACCAGTGTGAGGTTCTGTGTAATGTCAATAATTAACTGCCCTTTCCCCCTACAATTTTCTGGATGAAGTGGCTCCCATTCATCTGAGGGGGCAATTAATAGCCACCACTCACAACAGGCAGAGATAGTGTACCAGCCTGGCAAAAGAAAGAGAATGGGAGGGACACACACCACATCATCCACTAAACCTTGTAAACATAAAATGACATTATCCGGAGAAAAGGAAGAAATGGTGGTGAGAGGGGAAGGGATAAAAACTTAGGTTACTAGGATCTTTCATTGAAAAGTTTCATTGAAAAACAGTGAAAGGCATTTCCATTTTGACAGAAAAATGGAATGCATGGGTTGTTAGAATTCTGAGTAGCCAGGGTCCTTTTCCTTTTTTTTTTCTTTTTCTTTTTAAGGTAGAAATAGTTATTTGAAATAGTATTCATTTTTTTTTCAGGGTCCTTTTCTGTGGGAAGTGGCAGTGGTAGGGTAAAGAGAAGATTATTAAATATTCAGAAAAAATTTGAGACAGTTATTAAATCCTAGGTAGTTTGAAATAGGCCATGGTGGGAGTATTCACAGGACAGAAATCAGCAAATGCTACAAATTAGTATTTGTGCATTTTTCCCTCCTGTTGAGAGTAGTTTATCAGTATCCTACTGCTGCTAAAATGTTCCTCAGAAAAACATCAAAATAGGAAAAGGTGAAAATTCCTTAATAATTTATCCCGGAACCAGAGCTAGTTTCTTCATATTTTCCTAAAATGCTATCAGAATGTTCCATCTGGTTAACCATTTTTAAGGGGCACTATTGTTATTTTCTCATTTAAAAAATTCATTTACTTCTGAGGTTTGGTTAGTAACTTTATGTTGCCATAGCTATGAATAAACTCTTATTTCTTATTTCAGGCTTGCCTTCAGTGATCATTTCCTCCTACAACTGAAAAGCTAATAGTATTACTCCTCTGCTAAAAAACAAGTAGTTAGGATTCCTTCCATCTTGAATCCTGCTGGGGCTTTCTGAGGAGTGTCTAGAATGCCTTCCAGAATTTAAACCACCCAGCAACAACAGAGAAACATTATGGATTCTCTCTCTTTGGCCAGGGTTTCCCAAGAGATCTATAGCCCCCATCTTCCCCATGCTTCTGCGCTACATATACCTAGGAGCTGAATGAGTTATCTTCTTCCAGTGTCCCACACTGAGATGCTGGAAAAAATTCAAGGCAGAGAGAAATAGATGGTACAAACTCCTGGTGAATTTATATCACTACAAAGTAACTTAAAGGTCATATGGAACTGTTTCTTTGAAGCCTTGGTTGTGAGGCAGAACAAAAGAGGCAGCTGATCCACATGGCATATGTTTCCCTGGACATGTTTTCCTTTCTAGCCTATGCATACCAGTACAGGTATCTTAACCATACTTTGCCATTTTACTCATATATAATGCAATTTTAATTTTATTTAATTTTTGACATTTGCTGATTTCTCATCTTGAAATGCTACTGCTTTCTTCTCTTAGTTAACTTAATATTTTAAACTAACCTCAGATATGACCCTTTGCTGGAAGCTACTATGCTTCCCCCAGTTAATGTTAAATCCCCTGATGCTCTTGAAACATTCTTGTTATAGTTTGACTAAAGCCCTTATCATAACATACTGTAACTCCAACACAGAAATCTGTTTACTAGCTACCCTTCTGCCTTCTTCACAGGTCTGTGAGAAACTGTATTTTGAATTTCCATAAATTGAGTGCCTTGCATAGTACTTGGCTACATAATAAATACTTGTGGACTAAATGAGTAAGTACATTTTAATTTTGCAGTGCACTGCTTTTACCAAAAAAAGAAAAAAGTCTAGTCTAACTTAAGACCATTCATAAACATTTGAAGCATGGATATATTTTGAAAGAAGTCTACTAGGTATCCAAAAATATATATACACATGTATATATATTATATATATAAAATATATAATATATATATAATCAACAAAGCAATGATAATGAAACTGTAAGAAAATCAAGTAATAAATAAATAATAATGAAGGTATGGCTTCTTCCTCCCCAGAGTTAGATAATACAAACATATGATATGATGAATAATTATAAAAAGGGGGAAATAACACACTGAGATATGAAATATTATAAGGTGAATAAGGAAATATAGCCAAAAATGTATTTGCTATGATATCAGAGGATTCTGAAATTTTCTGGGGATAGAAGGAAAAGAAGGTTCTAAGCAGTAGATAAGATTTGAACTAGGTAGTGATTTACAGTAGTGGTTTACAGTAGTAACTCAGGAGAAGAACTCTTAGGTTCAAATTCTTGGGTCACATATTACCCATTAGCTGTGTAATCTTGGGAAACTTTTGGTTGCCTCATCTGTAAGTGGGGGCTAATAATTATACTTAATTCATGTGGTTATTGTAAGAATTAATTAATACATTGTAGAGATTAGAACAATGCCTGGCATGTAACACTTCTCTTAAATATGGTATACTTTACCTGAAAAAATGGGGAGGTTATCCTCTTAGCAGACATAGATATGCTTATGAGTCAGTAAAGGGACTAGTTTACATGCAGCAGACAGAATGTGGGGAAATGGTGAGAGATAAAACTGGAAAGCTGTTTTGGAGTCTTAGTAAGGACACCACAATTCAACTATAGCCAGTAATGACAGCAAACAAAGAAGATGATTATATGTCTTGATTTTCTCTGGTTGATTGTGATTTAATTATTTAGGGTACCTTTCACTTTCAAAAGTTTTTGTTTGAATAAAAGATACCTAAAAGGTGATATTTACACAAGGGTCATAGGGATTTGTGGAGATATCTGGCATAAAGATAACAAACAAACAAATAACTCAAATAACAGTCTATAGTTTAATGTTTATTTGGGGACAAGTGGGGAGGGGCTGGGAGAAGGGGGAGGGGGTGGGAGAGGAGGGAGGGGGAGCTAAATATATAGTGATGGAAAGAGAATTCACACTAGGTAGTGAACTTATTATACAATAAGTTGACAATGCACTGTAGAATTGTACACCTGGAACCTAGGTAATTCTTGCTAACAGATGTCACTCCAATAAGTCAACAATAAAAATACATTTAAAAAAAGATAAGGTATATTGGAGCAGAGCAGTTTACAGATTGGTAGCAAACTGTTGCATGTTTATTTAAAATCATATTTGTTTCCATAGAATCATTAAAGTTCAGTACTGAAATGGACCTGGAAATAATCTGAAAATTCATTTTTCATTTTTTATAATGACACGTGATTTGAGGTTTCCTCATGGGGCCTAGATAATGCATTTCTGATTGGGATATTATATAACTGACATATCTTTCTGGAGGTATCATATCTGAAGTCACATAATGTTCATTTGCCTCCATTGGTAAAATTAATTTTGATCACTTTATCATGGTATTATCTCATTTCTTCACTGTGTAGTCATTTTACCCATAAGAATTAGTATGAAAAATAATATTTTGAGACATACTTTGAGGCTGTGTGAATATCTTGTAACTCATCAAACTTTTACACCAAGATTAAGCACCCATTGATTTTTGCCTGAATCAATTTCTAGAGTTATGTTTGTAAAATGATTTTTTCCATAGTTATTAGTCAGCATTTTTCTGTAAGGAAGATTTTCTGTTTTTAGATATATTTGTCCATCTATTTATTATCAGTACGTAGTAGACTCATGGATGTATTCTTATTCACTGGGTTCTAATCCATCACTGTCCTTACTTATTTAATGCTAAATATTTCAGTTTGGGCCAGTGGGTGTGCCTTAAAACTGGTACTGGTGTCATTTTGACAAGCCCACACCACTTTTTTTGAGCACTACCTTACATTTTGGCACAAGGTGTCCCAGGCTCACCTTAAACTTTTCCTGCCCATACCAAAGTCAATAATTTCTTCAAAGAGCCTGGGTACTTTTTGGTGCAGAATGATATTAGAAAACCAAAATCTGGCTAATAGGTTTGCTTGCTATTGCTAGTATACCACGGCTTACCTAACCCTTTCAGTTGACAAAGCTACTGGTGATAGTGGAGGGAGTTCTATTGTAATTTGGCATTTATTTCTCTGGTAAATTTGAAGCTCATGCTATTCTACCCTTCTTAGTAATGCTGAAGTCATGGGTTATGTGCGGTTTTATTTTTGCTCCTTGTTGATCTTATTTTTCAGAAGGAGGTTGTATGGAGTGAGTGATTCAGATACAGGAAGCCACCATTATCTGAGGGCTGACCAGAACCTCTGAGATCCACTGTCTTTTGGTGTCCAGGGTAATTAACATTTAAATGGAGATTTTCAATGAACTAATGTGTGTGCTGATGAACTTTGAGAATAGGAATTTATGCTCTATCTCCTTAATGATCTTTCACTTTAATAGTGTGTGGTTACTTTAAGGTAAAAAAGGGCAGTTTAAGAGAAAATACAGCCAAGAATTACCCCCTTAAAATGAACACTGATAGGAGGGTGGCTTCCGTAATTTGCTTTTGTACATTGCCTTCAGAGGCCACGCTCTTTTCCCTATATATTTGGGTTTTTTTTTCCTTTACACACACACACATGCACACACGCACACACACACACACACACAAATGCAATGAATGTCTAATCTGATTTTATTGCTGAAAGCAGAAATTTGTGGAGGAGAAAAAATGTGTCCCATTTCCTCCAGTACTGATACCACAAATGGGAGTTTAGTGCTTTATTCCAATGAGATTGTGGCTTTCATTAGTCTCACACTCACAGCTGATTAATGAAAATTGTTTTCATTGTACTAAGCAGACAGCTCCCACAAAGTAATTAATCCCCAATGAAGGGTTGGAAGAATTGCCAATGAAAATGCTGTGTATCTACAGCTCAGCTGAGACTCACCAGTGATGCCTTTACTGGTAGCCACTTATGACTTTATGATTCCTCTCACTTACATAGGAAGAGGGAAAATGGAACCACTGACACTCATTTTAATTAAATAGTCTTGAAACAGGTGGCCAGTCAGGGTGAAGTAGGTATAGAAAGCTTCTTCGATAAGAGCTTCTTAGGGTGAATGTATTTCACTGAAAAAGATGCTGCTCTTGGCTGAAATGCTATCTTAGTGCTTCTGGGTGGACCAGGGACAGCTGGGATTATGAAGCACAAGCCATAGTCCCCTAATAGGGAAACAAGATAGAAAATAGATCAAGTGATAGGGAGAAAGGAAGTCCATGAAATATTCACTGTAATTTTTAGTTTTTTCAATATTGTAAGATATGATATAGAACCTAACTGGTGAATATACATTTTAAGATTCTAGCATAGCCAGCATTTACTTCTATTTGAGTATAGAGTGGTTAGAAATCAGCTTTATATATACACAGTATTTCTCCAAAAGTCACCCTGGTGAGTGTCTCCCTATCACACCAGCCCAACCTTTGTGAAGTGATAAACCTGAGGTCACAATCATGTATATCTTGTGCAACATTTCTAACAAAGTTTTATGTATTTTTTTTCTTGGCACACTGTAAGTCCTAGAAAGAGACAAGACTTCCTTGCTTCTCAGCATGTTACCTATGGACCAGCACTGTCAGCATCATTTGGGAGTTTGTTAGAAACAGAATTTTAGTCCCACCCATATCTACTGAATTAGAATTGCATTTTAATAAGAAGTTCAGGCGATTCCTTTGCAAGTTAAAGTTTGAGAAGCACTACCTGAGAGAACTAGACCTCCCCATTGACTTAATGGTATCCTTCCATTTTCTCCTCTACATTCCAGCTTTGTTTTAGCCACCTACTATTGCTGGTCTCAGAGATGGCTCCTTAAAGTTTCAGGTTTGTCTTGTTTTCTTGCTAGATGACTTCAAAAGTATGTTATATTTATCTCCATCTGCTGGAGCACCATTATAGTTGGCTTGCAGTAATTATTGGATTTGATTGCTTAAAAAGCAAAAACTGAAAAAACAAAAAAACAAAAAAACAAAACAAAATGCAAGTACCCTGCTTCTGCCCCTGTAGGTGCCCATGTGGTCTGTGCTCAAGCTCTTTGTGCTTTGTGTTGAGGGAATGGATGACAGTGCAAAGAATGGTTTGTTGCTATCTCTGCTGCCTCCCAATAATTTTATAACAAAATCTTGTACTTTGACTATCTCTCTCCTGACACATGTGTTCTTGCCCCAGAGGCACTTCAGGTTACTCACATGAATAAAGAACTACAAGATTCTCCATCTTATATCTTTCATACATGCTAAACACTAGGGTGAATTTATCTTAGGCTCAAGCTAGACCTCTACTAGCTGCCATTTTAATAATAACTGTAATAATGATTTTATAATACTACAGGTTAAAAACCTATATTAGTTAAAAATATTTTAAAATCAGAAGATTTTATATAAATTTAGATAATGACACCTCTTGACAAATCTAGGACCACAAAAAAATGTCATTGATCCCAAAATCTGACAATTAAGTTTGTGAACTTACACCATGTGCTTATATTGGCAGCACTGTACAAACAACTTGGTAAGGTGTAACCTTGCCAAACCTTGCTTTGAATATGAAACCTTTCTAGGAACTGACGTTGGTGCATAGCTTACCAAGGGGGATACTTTGAAGGGGACGATAGTGATATTCAGCAATGAGGTATGTATCACTTTTTCTAGAATGAGTTCATGAAATTGTCTGACCTTGTATGTTGGGACAAGGTGTCACATAGAAGTAGTTTAATGTGTGATAACCCTGCCTAGAGAAGCTGGAAGCTTAGAGAATATGTGGACATGGTACATGCAGAGCACACATTAAAAGGGTGCAGAAGTTCTACTTCAGATCCTAGCTCTGTGTAGCACATGTGAGTGAATCCTCAAACTGGATGACTCCTATAGGGTCTAAGTTTCCCTCCCTCCTTCCTTCTCTCCCTTTTTTCTTTCCTCTTTAAAGATTTATTTTGTTATTTCTAATACAATTTATTAAATATAATATTTGGAAGATCAAGTATTTCATTCTTCTCTCATTTTCCACATTGAACCATTAGCCAGCAGTTCTCAACCTCTGGGTCGCAACCCCTTTGGTGATTGAATGACCCTTTCACAGGGGTTGCCTAAGACCATCAGAAAACACATATCAGATATTTACATTATGATTCATAACAGTAGCCAAATTGCAATTATGAAGTAGCAATGAAAATAATTTTATGGGGATCACCACAACATGAGGAACTGTATTAAAGGGTAGTGGCATTAGGAAGGTTGAGAACCATTGCATTAGACTAATTCTGATCAAATTTTTATTATAGTGCCATTAACAGTTCTAATCTCTGGCTTTTTCTTTCAATTTTCTTTAGTAAGCTGAGGCCAATCAATTATTCCCAGTAGCCATCTCTACAGGGTTATTATTCAGGCCTGCAATAATTTCCTTGAATAATCCCCCCAAAATAAATATCAATGAGCTTTCCACACAGGAAACTTCATACCTACATCCCCACTTTTACCCATTTTCAGATTTTTCTTTTTTTCTAAGGATCTTCTAAACTTGGGAATTCTGAACTGCATCATACTTCTGGTTACAGAAGAACAACTCAATGAATACTATGCTGGAGGAGAGTAGGTATTTTTGTAGTTGGAATTCAAGGGTGAGGCATCTTATACATATGAGATACTATAATTACACACACATAGAGACACTCAGTCCATCTCTAAATAATTTATTGAGTGGTCTGAATTTACTGGTTCGAACAATAAATGGTTTTATGTTTTCACATCACTGTCTTTAAACATGTTCCATCCAACCTTCTTTTTTTATTTCATCAATATCTCAGACAAATCCTGTAATGATTTAGAATTTTTCTACTTCTAAAACACTCATTCTCTTATCCCCTATTGCTAATTTGACTTAGAGCAAAAAATACATGCAGAGATGAAGGGGTCTCTGGACTGTTCCTAGAATAACCATCTACTTTCCTTTCCTTCACGCCCTATCCTTTCCTAGGTTCCCATGTCTGTGTTGCAGGAAGGAGAAAAGTGATTGAAAGTGATGATTGTTTCTCATTTATTTTTTGGCTAACACTAATTGGCTTCCCCAGATGCCCCTGTTTCCTGTCCCTAACATCTGCAGGGTCTGGTACATGAGTACAAATAGAGAGCCAGATACTCTATGTCTAAATATTAAGAAGTTATATATTAAGCTAATAAAGTATTAAATGTATTTCATAGCCTTATCTTGACAGATGTATATGTATAATGATCTTCATTCAAGGCCAAGTTGGAATTTAGAATTCTGGAACTCCTTGTAATTTTGTATGTTAGCATGGTGGCATGGGATAGATTGTCCCTGATCGCCTCACTATCCATGACCCAAGGCCTACCATTCTTATCTTTCCAGTCTTGGATCTGTCTTATACTAAGAGTGGCCTTGTACACCTGCATGTAATCCCTTCAGCCAACATGTTCAAGCTCTGTTTTTCCTTCTGCCATCTATTGTGAACAGCCACTACACCTTGACCATTCATTGGGTGTAGCTGTTTTGCTTGCTCCTCAGAAGACTTAGGGAAAGGAAGAAGTCTGTATAAGCTCTGAAAGCAGGCTTACAACTATTTGGTGAGAGAATTCTGGAGTGCTTAGAGCATGATCTAGCAGATGGTGCAAGTTTCAGATAGGCACGTGTCTTCATCTCTCACCTTGTAGGCCTGGCCAAGGCTATATAGGAGGGTAGAAATGGAGTCCTCTAGAGAATAGGCTAACAACTACCTACTCTAATGATTCTCTGCTCCCTTTTCTCTTCTGCTGATATAAAGTGAGTGGTTTGAAAGTCAGGTGAGGAGATGGTAGGAGCATAGCAAAACTCATTTATTTTTTTCTTAAAAACCCATGAGGGACTGTTGGTCCCCAATTATTAGGTAATTATGCTTTTGTGTTCTCGGTTTATAGTCTCAATAGTCCATTCCAGGGCCAATAAGAAAAATCTCTTAATATCCTAATATGCATGCAAACAAAATCATTCTCCTGTTAGAGTTTTAACTTCGCCAATTAAAAAGAAAAAAGACTATTTAGCCAAATATTTACTTCGATCTTTGCTTTTTGTGTATAAAAATTTTCTTTTACTTCACAGTTATACAAATAGCATAACTGTAATTTGGCTTAAAAATATGTTCTGGGCAACATGCAAATTACAAATTTAATCTTTTCTCTTAGCCCCGCCCCATGTTTCTATGCCTCCATCTGTCACTAGGCTATGCAATGCACATACACATTATTCCCACAAATACTAATTTCTTAAAAGTCTCCAAAGATGCTCTAACATTTTTAGTTATGTTTCTTTAATCGCCTTCAATCTGGAATGGTTTCTTAGTCTGTACTTGAATTTCATGACCGAGACATTTTTGAAAATGAAAAGCCAGTTATTTCACAAAATATAATTGAATTTGGTTTTACCTGAGGTCTACTAATGATTAAATTAAGATTATGTATCTTTACAAGAAGCATCACAGAGATCATGTTATTTTTATTATATGCCATCACATTTTAATTTGCCCTATACTTATGTTATTTTCTTTACTATTAAATTTATTGGGGTGACATTGGTTAGTAAAATTATATAGGTTTCAAGTGTACAATTCTATTATACATCATCTATATATTACGTTGTATGGTCACCACCCAGAGTCACTTCTTCTTCCATTACCGTATATTTGAACCTCCTATCCCCCTATCCTCTGGTAACCACTAAATTATTGTCTGTGTCTCTGTGTTTTTGTTTCTTTGTTTGTCTTGTCTTTTTTGCTTGCAGTTTTATATCTCACATATGAGTGAAGTCATATGGCTCTTGACTTTTTCAATCTGACATATTTTGCTTAGTATGATAATCACAGTATCCATCCATGTTGTTGCAAATGGCGGTATTTCATATTTTCTTATGGCTGAGTAATACTTCATTGTGTATATGTACCACATCTTCTTTATCCAACTATCTATCCAAGGACACTTTGTTGTTTCCATGTCTTGGACACTGTGAATAATGCTGCAATGAACATCAGGGTACATATATCTTTGCAGAAAAAAAGTTTTTAGACTTTTTTGGTAGATACCCAGAGGAGAATTGGGTAATATGGTAACTCCATTCTTAATTTTTAGAGAAACTTCAATACTGTTTCCCAATTTACATTCCCACCAGCAGTGTAGAATGGTTCCTTTTTCTCCATAGCCTCTCTAAAACTTGTTATTATTTGTTTTGTTGATGATAGCCAATCTAACAAGTGTGAGGTGATATCTCATTGTAGTTTTAATATGCATTTTCCTAATAGCTAGTGAAGTTGAGGATTTTTCATATATCTGTATGTTTCCCTTCTTGGGAGAAGTGTCTGTTCAGGTCCTCTGCCCATATTTTAATTAGATTGTTTGGGTTTTTTTGTTTTATTTTGTTTTGTTTT
>PVJL010010165.1:0-51461 GCA_004026885.1 Lyroderma lyra | reverse complement strand
AATTTTGCCCAGAAATGTAGGTGCCCATTATACAGGGGAACACATTATATATTGCAAAATATGGTAGCTTGATTATACTGACACAAAATAGCAATTACTAATGTCAAACATGTGCTTATCAGATAGGAAATAAAGAGTCTTCAATATAGTACATATACCAAATAAAGACATCAGAGAAAACATAAAAAAAGAACATGTAAATTTGAAAATGAAAGGCCAATACATATAACACAATAAAGACAAGAAATAATATGTGAGGAGTTCCATAGTTGAGTAATGGCTAGGCTTCTGCACTCTCACCATGGTAGCATGGGTTCAATCCCTGCTCAGGGAACCAACAAATCACCCACTCCAAAAAAATGAAGAAATAATATGAGTTATACATTTAGATAATTTTCAACCTTTCCCATGAATGTACACAAATCAAGAAAAATCACAGTTCATCTTGACAAAAATACCCTACTTGGTTCCCCAGTTGACTTTATACATAGGAGAAATCCAAAGACATTTTGAAATAACTTACATTTTAGTTAGTTGACAGACACATATGAATGTATTTCTCTTCATTTCTCCATTCAAGAGTCAGAATTAAGAGCTTTTTAAAAAGCGTACATGTATCCACAACTTTTATCTGGTCTAAATTGACTTGGATGTGATCCAAAAATAAAATGATGATACACTAAGGAATACAAATTCATGGAAACACAGAGCATATGCATCACAAAAGAATAATCTACTCTAAAATTACTTCAAAATTGTAGCACAGTTTTTCACAACACACAATGCCTTCAGTTTTTCTAGAAGTAATCATAGCTTAAAATTGAACATCTTTTGTAGTAATTTCTTATTTTAAGAAACACAGTATAACTTTTATATGAAGACTAACAAAATTAAAAAGTTATATTTAATTTTTAGAATCAGAAACAATTAGTCATGTAATGTCTTCTGTTGTGGTTTTTGGATGCCCCTGGTCGTTGGCAGAATGTGAAAAAAATTCATGAGTTATCAAGGAAACAAAGTTGTAAAGTATTATTTAAATAGAGAAGTATGTGCAGAGAAATTGCATGTGGCAGTGTCTAAGGCAGACAGTTGTCCCGAACTTTGGGTTACAACCAGAAAAAGCACAGGAGGAGTCTTCAAAATGTGGTGGTCAACTGTTAAAAATTGCAGATGGGATTGGGGCCACAGTAAACCTTCCCTTTCAGCTGGCCTAACTCTGATAAGCTAGTTTGCCAAGGCTAGGCCTACATTTTAACAAGCAGTAGCTGTATCAGCCCTTTAGTCTTGCAGCTGACCAAGGTAAGCTAAACATGGTTCCTGCTAGTCCCCTCAAGCTCATTTCTGTTAACTCTTTCCCTGTCTCATTGTCACCATCTGCGCATATTCAAAGTCCTTTCCTCAGAACATGTAGAAGACATAAAGAAAATTACTATGCTGAATTTCATTAAACTTCTAACTGTATTACAAATTTCAAACTTAATTAAAATTTTGCAGTATTACTATGAAGAATCAAACTTCAAAAGAATAAGTGTGTCATCTTTTAAAATTTCTCTTAAAAATAAAAATGAGGATTTACCAAGTAAAAGTTTAACAGAGCTTTCATTGGAATAAAAACATTGAGTTAAACAGGTGTTTTGAATTACCACTTTCACTAAAACATACTTCTTTACATCAGTGGTATCTATATTTTTGGCTACTCTGGGACACATTGAAAGAAGAATTCTCTTGGGCCACACAAAAAATATGCTAACACTAACAACCAACTTCTCATGAGCTAAGAAAAAAAAGTCTCCAAAAATCTCATGATGTTGTAGGAATTTATATTTGGCTACATTTAAAGCCATCCTGGGTCATAGGTTGGACATGCCTGTTTTTCTTGAAGCTCACTGAATAATTTTTTAGTTCTAGAATATTGAAAGGAAATGTTTGTTTGAATTGACATAATAGGAACTCATAAGTTGCAGAAGAATGATAAAATTAAGTTTGTGACAATCACTTCTTCTCTAATTTTCTTGGTAGCTCCAGGTAATTTAACCTCTCTCTTTAAAAACAAACAAACAAACAAACAAACAAACAAACAAACAAAACTATAGCAACGATCAGGTGCTCCTTCCACAGCGGGAAGAAAACTTCCAGTTATAAGGTGGAGCAGAATGAGAATTGAAACTGTCTCTAGAGGTGTTCGCTTGTTTACCAATATGCAGTCTTTTACATAGGAAAGATGCATTACATGAAGGTAATGAAGGGGCAGCAGAATCAGCTAGAAGGATATAGTGTCCTAGCAAGCCAGGCTGGCTGACTGGCTGAGACCTAATGCCCTACAAATGTCCCAGGAGTGAATGATTCTGATGCTGATGCTGTATTACTGCCTTGGGAATTTATCTTTCCTCTTCATAAAGTTTTGTTTTATTTATATTTTTTTATGTATTTTTTTTAAATTCATTTTTATTGTTAGACTTATTGGGGTGACATCTGTTAGCAAGAATTACATAGGTTTCAAGCATACAATTCTACAATGCATTGTCAACTTGATGTATAATAAGTTCACCATCTAATGTGACTTCTCTTTCCATCACCTTATATTGAGCTGCCCCCCTCCTCTCCCACCCCCTCCCCTTTCTCCCCTCCCTAACTCACTTGTCCCCAAATAAACATGAAACTATTGATTGTGTCCATGGGTTATTTGTTTGTTCATTTCTTTATTTCTTTGCTTTCAGTTTTATATTCCACATATGAGGGAAGTCATACAGTTCTTTGTTTTTTCTGTCTGGCTTATTTCACTTAGCATGATGATCTCCAGGTCCATCCATTTTGTTGCAAATGGCAATATTTCATCTTTTCTTATAGCTGAGTAATAATCCATTGTGTAAATGTACCACAGCTTCTTTATCCAGTCATCTGTCGCAGGGCACTTTGGTTGTTTCCATGTTTTGGCCACTGTGAACAGCACTTCAATGAACATTGGTGTACATAAGTCTTTGTAGACAAAGGTTTTCAAGTCTTTTGGGTAGATCCCCAAAAGGGGGATTGCTGGGTCAAATGGTAGCTCCATTCCCAATTTTCTGAGGAACCTCCACACTGCCTTCCACAGTGGTTGTACCAGTTTGTATTCCCACCAGCAGTGTACCAGAGTTCCTTTTTCTCCACATCCTCTCCAGCACTTGTTATTCCTTGTCTTGTTGATAATAGCCATTCTCACAAGTGTGAGGTGATATCTCATTGTGGTTTAGCTTCTGAACAGCAAAAGAAACCATCAACAAGGTAAAGAGGCAGCCAACTGAATGGGAGAAAATATTTGCAAATAATGCATAAGGTAAGGGTCTAATATCTAAAATACATAAAGAACTGATAAGACTTAATAACAAAAAAACAAACAACCAAATTGAAATGTGGGCAGAAGAACTAAACAGACACTTCTCCCACAAGGAAATACAAATGACCAGCAGACTTATGAAATATGCTCAACCTCATTAGCTATCAGGGAAATATTTTATTTTTTGAAAAAATATTATATGCATATTCTAATATTAAGGCTTCTTGCTAGGTCCAGTTTATTTACCTCCTTCTAATCTTGTGGCAAAATGGAATCTAGTCTTCAGTTATTGACACAAAGTTTATTATCTGTGGCTCAGTTTTGTATTTCCTACTGCAAAGTTAATATAAAATGTGCAGCTGAAATTGAGGTGAAACAATGGTAGTTAGATGAAAGAGAACAATATTAATATTTAATATTCTATATGAACATGTTACAAGAATATGGAGCATAATGAGACCTAGGAGTGAATTAACAAGCTATAAAGCAATACACAGTCCCATAAATCAGAAAAAGATTTGGAAGAAATTCTAACTTTAGCCACATTTCATTTAAAAAATTAATGCATTTATCTTATATGATAAAGCCTTATTGAATTGACACTTGCAGTATAGTCATATGCCCATAAAACTGTACCATTCTTTAAAATTTATCATCATAAGTTTTACTATAAATTTATTATATTCTATGACAAATGATGCTGCAAATGGGCACAGCAGTTATGACTTTGTGGGTACTCTGCTGACCACTTAATCTTGCCCCCTAATTTATAAAGGAAGAAACCAAGCCTAGGGGCATTCATGGAAAAGCCTGATAAAGCACCAGGCCTTCTGACCAGCCAGTGTTTCCACTTTTACCCTATCCTGTAAAATGGTCTTGACTTGACAATGTCACGTGGTCACTACAATAGTCCATCTCAGAAAAAAGATCCTAAGTAGATCACATTTAGACATTAATTTTAACATAGTGACTTGTTCTATGCAGGAAACATTATGTACACACTCAACTCTGTGTTTTGAATGCCCGGATGCCCACCCACATCCTTTCCAACACGCACTTGGTTACCAAAGAAGTAAGGAGTCTATATACTGTGACCCTATTTCCTGGGCAACAGAGTTCCAAAGTTTTCACCATAACTGCTTGGTCTAGGGCTGATCCCAGCTCGAAGCAGGTACAGTGAATCTTCCTTCCACGGTTAAACTCAGGACCATTCCCTGGACTTCTGCTACTATGAAATGATGAAACATAAAGAATAAAGGTAGTCAATCACTTCCACATTTTGGCCTTGGGGAGGCAGAGGTGCTGACCTGACACAGATATGAGAAACAGTGAGGTGCTGGCTGCATCTGTAACTTGGCTTCTCATCATGCCACAGGATTTGGTCTTTAGAGTGTACTCTAGTATTCTGGAAACAAACCCCTATTTTGCTAAAATTGACTATAATATTTAAATATAATAACCCAGGTAAAACTTTTAAGATCATGATCAACCTTTCTGAGGAATCTGATAGTCCTGACAATGTACAGCAGCAGGTCAACAGATAGTATCACATCTTAAAGCCAACACATCAGTGGACGCAAGAAAGAAACAATGTTTCTGCTTTCTGTGGGCTGTTTGGGCATAAAGACACACCTTTGGGGCATTGATATGCCTTTCAGTGAAGACAGTTTCTGTACCCAAATGTAGTGGCAATAGGAGCCAATAGGAGAGGGATAAGAGAAGAGAAAATTGAGATTTTCTTGGACTTTTGATTGTGTTCTTATTTTAAAACTGACGCAGACAGTCTGACACAAAAAATTTATTCTTTCATATCACAAAAAAGAAATTAAATCCATTCAAACAACTCATATTTTGCTTACATTATGCTTTGAGATATCTTGTGCTCATTTGAAATAGGAGGTGGTTTTAAGTATACTTAATTTTATAAGAAACAGTCTTGGACTTTTACAGACAGGAAGTAGATAAGTTCAGATGGCACACCCTACTTCTGCTGGTAACTGTACAGAATGCCAACTGTTTGTCAGAAAGTAAAAACTACAGTATAGTACTGAATTTCTAACATATGACTGACACATTTTCTTTCTCTTTTGAACCCAGGGAGGAATCAGGAGCCAAGATTGTCTTTACTCAATCTATAGTAAGAACCATGTTCTTTACACACACCTGCAGGGTAGAAGGGTTAGCACTGAGCCAAATTGTTATACATACATATTAAAGAGAGATGGGGATTATCTAGTCAGATTATTCCTGAGAGAATTCAGCTGATGAAGTCTTCTCTTTATTTACTTCCTTTTATGTAAGTGATTGAGTAGAACTTCCACTCTCTTTACAGAAATGATTCAGCAGAATTAAAAGAAAGTGCATGAAAGCTGACAAGGCTACAAGCTCTGACCCACAGTTGTATTGTGTTTTTTTTAAGTAAATTAACAATTTAGTTTACTTACACAACAATGTTTTTTCAAACAGAGCTTGAAACCTGTTTTCTATGAGAGGCTTTATTGCTCTCTGGAAAAGCATACTGGAAAGCACAAGTATTCATGACTTTTTAATAGCACTGTATCTTGAACTGAAAAAAGCCTATCAGGTGTATGCATGTTTGCCAACATACCAGTCAGAAACAGGCCACAGTAAAGGAAAGTCATATTGAAAGTCTTTCCAGATAATTTGATAGATTGTGTGTGTGTGTGTATGTGTGTGTGTGTGTGTGTGTGTGTGTATGTGTCTAATTTTTCTTAACATAGATGTGTCACTATTTTGTGAAAGAGTTTGGGGACACAGATGAAAAATGAAAGGAACATTGGGAGGCAGGAATTAGAGTTCAACATGGATTCTTGAAATTTGCAGGTTGAAGGATCCTATCTTAAATTCCATCAGATCTATATGATGTGGAATACAGTAACAGAGACAAAATGACAATAATTCAGTGTGCCTTCCACTGAATGAAAAAAAACAAAAAGTGACTTGCAAATTAGTGGACAAATATGTTTCTCCTCACTAATAGTCATCTCATTTGTTTTCCAAGGGACAAGGGAATTGCCACTGAAAAGTCACAGAGGACATTATTTTGGAGACTTTCTGCATGTGCCCATGGAGAGAAGTTAGCACATTAAGCCACAGAAAATTACCCAGTGACTATATGCTACTGACAACAAGCATATGTAAAGTGACTCTTGGGATTTTAGGCAATAAAATTGCAGTAGAAATTAACCTTGGCCCTGGAACAAGAGTGCTGAAAATAATATAATCAGTGTGTGAAATAAATGAAAAAATGTTTTTCCAAAATAATAATTTAGAAGATAAAAATAAAATGTCACAAAGAACATCTCAGGAAGCTCATTATTTACAATGAATTATTTTTATTTAAAACCCCTTCTGAACACATCTTTCAAGTCTGCTGAAATTTTATCTCTGTCATTCTAAAAGCAATCCTGAAAGATTCCAGCCCAGACTGATCTTCCTTCCAGTCTCTGGCCTGTAAAGGACATTTAACAGATTGATCCATGTGTTTATTTGTATCATTTCTCTTTCTTACTGCAAGGCTGTATCTTAAAATATATTAAGCAAAGTAAAATAAAAAAAAATTAGGTACCATATTGTGAGTGATACTAGAGAAAATATTCAGACAACAAAAAAAAAACTAACACTCATTTAAAAAGAGGTGGCAGTTTATTTCCCAAATCTGCATAATGCAGTCATTCTGTTAATACTCTGTTAGCTAGCATTGGCTAACAGGTTATTACCATATCAAAGATGAGGAATTGTTATGTAAAATACTTACTTTACAGGAAAACTTTTTTCATTATTTATTGGTAAATTTATTGGGGTAACTTTGATAAGCAAAAATTATATTGATTCCAGGTGTACAATTCTACAGCGCATTGCCTATGGCTTACAATGTGTGTTCAACACACAGAGTCGGTTCACTTTCCATCAACATATATTTGACTTTCCTTTCTTCCTTTCCTACTGTGTTTTCTGCTTATCCTCAGTTAACCACTACACTATTGACTGTGTCCATGAGTTTTATTTTTACTTTCAGTTTTATATTCCACATATGAGTAAAGTCACATGGTTATTGTTTTTTCTGTCTGGCTTATTTAATTTAGCATGATGACCTCAAGGTCTATCAATGTTGTTGCAAATGGCAGTGTTTTATTTTTTTTTATTGGTGAGTAATATCAATTCCGTGTCTGTACCATAGTTTCTGTATCCAGTCATCTATCAAAGGGGCCTTTGTTGTTTCCATGTCTTGGCCACTGAGAACAATGTGGAACAGCTTTCTTTAATTAGATCTCTTATTCAAATTTTGGTGAATGTATTTGAAGATATTTAACTAGTTATTCAGTCAATGAACTTTCTGCCTCTTCTAAGTATTTTACTTCAGACTGATAAACAATTAATATTTGACTCTAATCTGTCATTTAAAACATTTCTCTGCTTTTATGAAAGGGACCCTGAAACACTTGATATTTATTCAGGCAATTTATCTCCACAAAGAACAGACACTGATTGAGCATAATTAAACAGGAAGCAGTTTCCAACTTTTTATAGTCTGAAATAAGCATATATTCTTCACGTTTCAAGGCAGCAAATATAATTGAACATGTAACTAAAACATATGCCTGGCCTAATGTACAAGAAGTGGCTTTGCCATACAATGATGTTTTTAAGGCTGGCAACTACAGACATTCCTGAAAAAAGAAAGCAGAGAACATTCATGATCATATGACCATGATAAACAGACATTTGCTGAAGGGCAGTAAGCACATATCAGTATCTTTTCTTCTTAATTTATTCTCAGAATTTTCTGAAAAATCTCATTTTTACACATCAGAGAGTCCTGATAAAATAATTCACTAATAGAATCCCTGGAATATTTTCATACATACTTGTAACCAGAGTTCACATTCTTGTACTTATGTTTTTCAGAATAAAAATTTCTGCAGAAGTTCTTGCAGATACAGTAAGATTGAACATGCATTTTTTAATGGATCCTCTAGAAGTCTTTCACAAATTCTAGATGTCCTATCATATATTAATTTACTACTTATTAAGCAACATATGAATTATTTAACATTTCCCCATATTCCACTGACTGTCACATTGTTTTATAATGTCTCTAAGTTTCTTTCTCTTTTGGTTGTAATTTTTGCATTCAAAAAGTTATTTAGTTTACATTTTTTAAAATAAATTTTAACTTGGCTATCAAATGAATCATCTTCCACATGAAAAGGGCAAAGTAAGAAGAGTCTTTGTTGAACATAAGGAAAAATCCCTGATACAAAATAAATGTCAGAGTGCCATTTTTTTTCTCAGTAGAAGCCATGTTGCGTCTAGCATTGTGCAACATGCCTGCCCTCAGTACTATGAAGAAAAATATTCCCTGTCCTCAAGGAGCTGACATTGACTACAAAAGTAACACTGCACACACAAGGAAAGAAAAATTAGAAAGCACAAGAATAAAATTTAAAGAAAATACAGCTTCAATCCACCAACTTCATCTTTGTCTTAATGACTCAATTCCATAAATACACAGGATGCATCCTGGCCATGAGAAAGAAAGCAAAGACGAAGGCAGCTCATGCGTATAAGTAGCATGTAACTGGTGATAAGGGACTGGTGGGGGCGACTGCAGTAGTAGAAAATATTTCTTCAGTTGTCTTCAAGAATCATGCTCTGAGATGGTATTATGAGAGTTTCCATAATCACTCTATCTGATACTCCACAGGTAGTGGAGACTGCTAAATTTCTGTAATCTGAACAACTGACAATCTGTAGGTCAGTATTAATGACAAAACCAAAGGGTGGTAGTTAGGCCTTTTGTAGCCTATAGCAGTGCCTTTTCTGGCTACAAGGCACAGATTTAATAATGTGGAAGACATGAAATACCCCTGCTGGGGGTTCTATAATGATAAAGTGCTTTCTGCTGGGTACAGATGCCTAAGGCCCTGCATATTTCCAAATTAATTATGGAAAACAGCTGTTTAAGTAAATTTTTCAAGAAAATTTAACCTTATAATTACCTTTAGAAATGTTATGAGGTTCTTTTTTTTTTTTTGGTAGTCCCCTAAGTGGGAATCTAACCCATGCTGAAGCCTAGACACTACACGACCATGGAACCCCTGTTATTAGGTTATTGAAGGGTAAATTATTTGGTTTCCATAAGGTCAGTCAATCACTCATCACTTACTAAACTTTCCCCTAGAAGAAAAATCAACAAATCAGGAAATTGAAAACACAGCTCTCACTTTTCAAGAATTTACCATGTGAGGAGTGTCATTGCCACATTTTTTAAGCAAAGCAGAATTTGGCGATGGTACACCAAGCTGAAAAAACACACTTGGAGTTCACACAGGGAGACCATAAACAAGCCAGCAAGGTAGCCCCTTTATTGCACACCTGGGACTATATATATATATATATATATATATATATATATATATATATATATATATTTTTTTTTTTTTTTTAAAGAGTGGCATCTTGCCAAATCTACCCAGTAGCAATTGTTTAAGTTTTCATGGTTACATAAGCCAGTACATTCACAGTAAATGTCAGTGCCAGAAATTTCTCAGCCTGGAGCATTGACTATTTATGGTAAGGTCAGAGAGGTCAGGGCCTGCTGCAGACCTGGCTATTAACTCCTTGCAGTAGCCCTGACTATAACTCTTAACAGCGGGCCTGGCTTTAGTGCTTCGGAGGCTGACACTCCACCTCTACATGGTCACCACAATGGAATTTACTCATAATGCATATTCTTGAGCCCATAGCCCACAGCAACAACATAGGGTGCAGCAAAAGACTACCATACTGCTAGCAATAATTGCTAGGACCATTAGTATCCACTGCCAGGTGGATTTTAAAACCTTCCACCAAAAGTTTAATAGGTCATCCATGAAGGCTTGTACTTTTGTGTCTATCTCAGCCAGGGCTATCTGAATGTGCTCAGCATGATCTGGAATATACAGAAAACATTCCACATGTAAAAAACACATGTGCTATTTTTGGAGACTGTCAATAAATCTAAAGCCATCCGATTTTGCAACACAAATTTTTGCCTTTGTGCTGTTTCATCTAATAACAGACGTAATGTCTGTTTAGTAGAATTCAGGCTTTATCTGGATGCATTGCTATAGCTTCTACTTGTAATTCTACATCTGTGACAGCAGTCCCTAGCAGGGCCAGAACAAATGGGTAAAACCACCAAGTGGCTCTCCATTGGCAATGCTACTGGTGATATATAACATCCCAGTTAGTAGACGATTGAGAAAGGGTTGCCAGTACTTGACCAGCAATGTAAGGGCGACCACATATACATCAGCCAGTCCAATTTGCAGATAAATAAGGCCTTGTGAGGTGTCTGTAAACCAAGAGGTATCCAGCTGGAAGGAGATCTATAGGATGAATACCAGCATATCAGGCTCCATTTCAGCAAGTGGGGGAAGGTGAGCAGATGGGTAGTGTTTTGACACAAGTGTGGGAATACCCAACCAGCAGTGTACTTAGTGGCTGAGCAATGTTGTTCTATACATAACTGAACCATTTCCCATAGTTCCACAGGTTCCTCAATCATCCAACCTCACCCATTAGTCTTCGTATAACCAAATAGAGATTATTTATTATGGTACTTGCGGAGCAAATTGTCCATTGCCCGGCAATGTTGGTTTTATTCACTGGTGGTGTTCTATGTATGTAACCATGTCCAGTTGCTTAGAAAAGTTTGGTGAATAAGTCCCTTGTCTTCTTTCACTGGTATTTTCATGCAGATTTAACAGTGGAAAACATTATGCACCTGAGCAAAAGTATGTATACTATAGCTTGCTGTTAGCCTGGGCAGTAGGACAAAGCAGACAGTGACACCGTTAAAGAAAGATCTTTACTCTCAGGTAAAATACAAACAATGTGTCCATCTTGTGACAACAATGTGGCCACTAAGGGCTTCATGCCTGGCCTATAAAACCAGGCAAGTTTCTCAAGAGTTTGGTTGGGATCATGGTAGCTCTAATGGGGTAATGGAATACAAAGGAAGAGGCCAGAGCAGAAGGACAAATGTTCGTTTTAGTGTGGGATCTCTGGCAGTCTCTGTTGGGGGCACCAGTACAGAGAGGAGTCAGAGCTCCAACCATGGTTTCAAGATCAATCTTTCCTATAGTCAGCCAAGTTTCATGGGAGGCCTGGGTGGTTTAAGGCCATGACCATGAGGCTTGATTTCCTGGTGAAAAAAGTCAGCAGCAGGGAGAAGTAAAGACCCATTATATATATTTTAGCAACATGTGTTAATCAGCAAGGTTAGAACCTATTTTCAAAAAACAAGTTTACCCTTGATAAACTTTTTTAACAGATAGAAACTAGTGCATCTGAGTTATTCATTCAATAGCCTAACTGCAATGGGAAGATTAGTTCTCCATTTGGAAAAATTGGGGTCTAAGACCTTTAATTTCTTCTTTAATAAACCACTATATTGTTCTATAATACCTGTGGCTTGCAGTCAGTAGGGTACATGCAACGGCCAACCGATATCATTTTGGCATGTCCAAGCCTGTTCTTTGTATGCAATAAAGTAAGCACTCTGGTCACTGCTAATTAACTTAGAAGTCCTATAGGGAGTGCTCAGCTGATAAATTGATCAAGGGTATATTCTTTGGTGGTCGCAGCCATAAACCAAGCAAATCCTAACCCAGTCCCTGTATCTGTCATTTTGAAGGACTATGGAGGACCAGGATGTGTTGGCAAGGGCCTGATATAGTCCATTTGCCACTCTTGAAAGGGTTTCCCACCCCTTGGCACAACACCTGGTTCTTGCAGGGGTGATGCCAGAAAGGGTGCTGTTCCGCACAAGCCTGGCAATTTTGCATAGCTTGTTGATATTTTGCCAGGTTCAGGAATATACCCCAACAATGATCTATCTGTTTCTGTATAAGGGAATAGTGGGCTTCAGCTCCTTTCCACAATTGAGATCAAAAGCCAATGGATACCTTACAAGTCCCATGTTTTTGTCATAAGCCCCATCAAAACCCATTGTCATCTACTGACACCATTAAAAGAAATGATTGGGTGGTGTCAACCACATGTAGGATTTGGGTTTGAGCCACTGCTTGCTTGGTGGCTCAAAATGACTGTCATATAAGTGGGGTAAAATCCCAAGTATCTCTTTACCATATCAGATGATGTAAGGGGCGAGCTTAGGTGGCTAAATGAGGAATAAACACTCTTCAATAGCTTAACAAACTCATGTAAGTCTGCAATAACCGAGACCCTTGGAATCTGTCTTCATTCATGGCCCACATTCAGGTCTCAAGGACTTCTCTTAGACTGGTGTCTGCAGTCTCAAGCCTTCTAAGAGAATCAAAAGTTAGCATTATATATCAATATAATGTGAAGGGCCAGGTTATTAATTCCTTGCAGCAGGCCTGGCTGTAATCTTTTACAGCTGGCCTGGCTTTAACCCTTTGGAAACTGTCTAGGGGAAAAACAGAAGGAGAAAAATTGATACAGTTGACAAATCACTGAGTATAAAAAATTACAAATTAGAGAATCCTATTAATAACTACATCTCTGAAATATCTTCTTGACATGGGCTAAGATTTCAGAATTTTAAAAGATGGGGGAGAAGGTGGTTTACTAATAGTACTAGTTTAGTCATCTCTTAGAATCAACGTCTTTGAATAATAGTATGTTTCTAAGGAGATGCCAGGGTGGTCATTTTTGTAATTTCCAACAAAGGAGCTGGTTCTGCTGCTGGTTCAACTCTAGCCCTTCTCGTCTAAAGCAGCATGGCGCCACAGAAAGAAGTGATCAGAAACAATGAGACCTGGTTTTGTCATTCCAGGTGAGTCAAAACTTCTGCATTCTCTCTCACACTTTGAAATAGAAATTAGAGTTTTATCCAGCTGTATTACAAGGCATCAAATCAGACATGTGAGTGAGTGCTTTGAAATCTAAGAGAGGTTATCCCTATGAGATTTCAAATTAAAGCTAACAAGAATAAATATGGCAAACACAGGCCTGGAGATTTGCCAGAGAAAAATGCAGGAGAAAGAAATGAGTGGATTTAAGGAAATAGTTTCTCATGAGAGGAAGGTGATGGGGTGTATGAAGGAGAAGTTAATGGTGGTCCTGGAGAATCACTGGGTTGAAAAATAACAATCTGGTCCAACCCAACTGAAGCAGAGTTCTGAAGATTTGAAGGAAAAGTGAGTTCTCACACCAATGCAGCAGGCACTGTGGAAAGTGCTCTATCAGTGCTCCTGTGAGTGCACCATGAATGTTCTGGGCCACAGGCCTTTGTAGAAGTTGAAGGACTTTGTCTGAGAGTACTGCTATTATTTCCTGAATAACTTCCTGAGCAGAATTTCTAATTTTAATAAGCATACTTCCAAACTACTTAAGTATAAATTGTACTGGGAAGAGAGTACTATTTAGAAATAATCTCAATAGCTGTTTATGAATCAGTAAAATAATGTTATCAGTAATTATCTCAGTGGAGTGTTTTGCTTTGAGCATGAGTCCTTACTTTGTTTTTAGTGCGAGGAAGTCAGAGTAAGCTTCAGAAAATGTCTTTTCCTGCTGTTTCTTTCTAAATATGCCTCATGGCGATTTGTTTAAAATATTTTCACTTGGGTTCTCCGAAAACTATTTCAGCATTTTCTAAAGAGAAAAAGGTTTATGAGACCAAATGGACCCCAATCAGTTTTATCAAGTGATTATTCTGCTCAAGTTATTTACCTATTCAAATATTTGTACTTACAAAGACACTTTTAAGAAAATTTATTACAATAACACAATAAAATAAGTAAATTTCAATAAATCAACTTAAAATGCATTTTCATGAACTTTAATACACACAATTCACAAAGACTCCAATGCAACACAATTCTATTAAGTTTCTCTTTTTTAGAATTTGACCATAAACATACTAAAATATTTTGTATAATTCCAGATGTATTTATATACTTTTAAGACATTGTCCCTTGAGTTATAATAAAAATTATAAGGAATTACCTATTGTTTTTTAACCTGGAAAAGAAACCACTACTAGAACAAAAGTTTCTTTATACTTCATTTTCTGTCTTAATAATAGGAAAAGTATTAGTATTTTCTTCTTACAGGTAACCATTCATCTTCCCTTATGTTTTCCATAGTAGAAACTTTATTCTTCACTTTAAAAACTAAGTATGAGTTAAGGCTATGGTAGGAGTTAAAGTTATCCAGATTTAGCAGTATTCATTCAGATGTTTGCTCTGAAATATTAAAAAATAAGGTGGCAGAAGTTACAAATGATAGGGCAAGGATTTTCTCTTAAAAAATAAGATGCTGTGCTGCTGAATATTTCTACCTGGTCTGCATGTTAGAGGAGATCCCTTTCCACTCTGGTAATCTCTGTAGGGATATGCAGAATCATTGACAAACTTCTTTCTATACACTTGCAAAGCTTTCTTGAAGTCAGAGTTTACAGTTGATTCTCCTTCAGAATAATCAGTAAGCAAGAAGTTTTGGCTTGGGACTTGGTGAGGCTACATGAAGTCAAAAAGAATAAAATTGAGGTTAGCACAGGTCAAGCTCCTCACTCAGTCTTTCAGATATGGTCTGCCCAACTGAGACTTTGGAGCTGGCTGATGTAATGTAGCTCAGGGTTCCCACACTCCACTGTATGCAAAGAGCCTCTGGACACCCTCACCCACCCACACACACACATTCTTTGCTAAAATGATGATCTTTCTAAGTCCTGGAAAAAGAAAGTCCAAGAAAGCTAGGCTGACTAGGGCAACAGAGCCAAGATTTGCTGGCTGTCCCAGCACTTTGAACCTCAATTCATGGGTTGCTGCCTCAGCCTGTGATTCAGGTTTTCCCCTGCATGTTGGTGACACAATTCCTGGTTCACAATGCAGCAGTGCCTCCAACAGGCTCTGCTGGGACCTCTTGCTAGAGATCTCACAGATTGTGATTCCTGCTGGAGGCCTGTCTGAAGACGCAAAGTGAAAGTGTGGAGGCATTTTTTATCTTGCCCTCCTTGCCTGACTCAGGCAAACTTCAGAGCTGCATCCCAGAAGCCTTCTTCCTCTGTATCCCCAGAACAATGGCAGAGCATTCCATGAGGAAGCTAGAGAGGGAAAGGATTTCCTGCTTAGTGCAACTCTGGCCATGCCTTCAGCCTTTCCTGGAGGCCCAGCCTTCGCTGTGCAGCTACACTCATGTCCTTTAGGCATGCCATCCTCCAAGTATTTCTCATGTGACCTTTAAGACCTGTATAAGCAAATGAAGGTGGAGTTCTCATGGGGTTCTAAGTTAAAAAACAGCCTGGCCTAGGCCCCTACTGATTTCCCAATCTCCTCTCTTGTTTGAAGTGCGTGGAGAGCTCAGAGGCATTTTTTAGTGTTCTAGAAACTTCTGTCTAAAAGACAAACCACAGACCTCTGGGAAGACCATATTCTTACCTTCTTCTAGAGCCCCAGCAACCTCGTGAACACTGAACAATGTTGTCTGTCAGGCCAAGCACCACTGAACCCAAACATCATACAATTGTGTTCTCTCTGTTCAGCTTTTTGCATCAGGTGAGAACATTTCCCACAGAACTGGCAGACCCCACACCTGCACAGGCCCAGAATTCTCTCATTATAGACCAGATCCAGGCTGGTTGGCTACTAGTTATGATAGTTTCATTTGTGGCACCACCATAGCTGCTTCTGCCATCACCACATCTGGGTCTGGGTCCAGGAAACAACAGGGCATGTGCAGGTGCACTACCAAGCAGCTTGAGGCAGCACATTAAAAATTGTTGACAATTGTATCTTAGCCCTTGTTGAATACATCTGTTTTTCACACATCCAGGGTGAGATAACTTTAGGTAAAATGTTGTTACCATGGCTGAGAAGTTTGACTGCCACTACTACAGAAATCGCCTGCAGGAGAAGATATATTGAAGGACAGCCACTACTGCTACCTGAGTTGCTTTGACAATTGTGTCCAACACCTGTATGGATTGTGGCAAGCTCATCAGTGCAGACTCCAAAGAGTTGCACTATAAGAACATCTACTGGCACGACACTTGCATTTTCTGTACCAACTGCCTTCACCCCTCAGCCAGCGAGACCTTTGTGACCAAAACTACCAAGATTCTGTGCAACAAGTGCACCACATTGGAAGACTCTCTCAATTTCAAGGGCTGCTACAAGTCATATGTGGCAGGAAATCGGAATGTAGAGTGCAAGGGACCCTCTGGCACAAAGACTGCTTGGCCTGCAGCAACTGCAAGCAAGTCATTGAAACTGAGAGCTACATTTCTAAATGGAAGGAGTTCTACCGCATGACTTGCCACAAGGCCAAGTTTGCAAAGCCTTTTGTGGAGTGCAACAAGGCCATCACATCTAGAAAAATCACTTACCACGATCAGCCCTGGCATGCTGATGTCTTTGTGTGTGTTACCCGCTATAAAAAGCTGGCTGGGCAGCCTTTCACCACTGTGGAGGACCAGCATTACTGTATGGATTGCTACAAAAATTTTCTGTCCGAGACGTGTGCTGGATGCAAGAACACTATCACTAAGATTTTGTAAGTGTTCTAGTGCAGTGACTTTTGAAGAACAATCCTGGCATGACTACTGTTTTCACTGCAAACAATGCTCCTGACCTTGGCCAAAAAGCCCTTTCTTTTCCATCAGAAAAAAGAATTTTGACATGACTGTGACAAGAGGCTGTAAAATGACAAAGGCTCCTCTCCTATATAATAAAATTGGGTCTTATTCTTTGTGTCCATGACTTCTGCCTTGCACCATTGATGGGGAAAGAACCCTTTTAACTTATTCAGTTATTTATTCTGTCCTTTATCCCACTTTACAGTATTACTCAAATAATGCCACACAGTGGTCATATTGAAACTTAGCAAAAAGCAACTCTACAGTAAAGTTAATTCTGTGATAACTGTTAGAGATATGAGCCAAATCACCAGGCAATAGTAACAAGCTTTCTCAGTTGCACTGGCAGGCTGCCTCACAAAGTGATGGAAGCAGCAGCCCAACCATGGTAAGGAGAAGATATATAGGTAAGGGGTTATGGTGGGCAAATTCAGAGGAGAGTATAGGTGGTTATGTCTAATTGGTC
This sequence comes from Lyroderma lyra, assembly GCA_004026885.1. Lineage (NCBI taxonomy): Eukaryota > Metazoa > Chordata > Mammalia > Chiroptera > Megadermatidae > Lyroderma > Lyroderma lyra. Next base: position 34,052 of record PVJL010010165.1, on the reverse strand, counting down.
AAGAGTAAGTTTTGGTTTTCTAAGTTAGGATAGCTTTCAGTTTCCCAAGCTGAGCTGAGCCCCCATGAGACAAGGGAAGAGAGGAAGAGGTGAACTGAATAAGGTAACGATTCAGGAGCCATTTTATGCTAAGTCCATCAATGGCTACAGTTAAAAATACAGACAATTAGATTGATTCCTCTGTATGTTTATCCTAGAGCAAAGAAGTCCTCACAATTTAGCTGCTTAGTAATGTAAACGATAAACCTAAGAGATACAGCCTCTACTAAGGTGACCTTTGAAACTCAACTTGGGCCCCCTGTGCTGTCACATGATATGCAAAGGTTTTAGTGACTTCTCCAACTTTCTTCTCACCTTGTTCTGTGAGCGGAAACAGCAGTTACTGAAATGCATGATTTAGCTTTCTCTTGAAAGTTATTTTTGTTATTTTGAACAAATATTATAAATTTTCAGAAAAATAACATTTGAACTTAGCTGTGATTTTCAACAGACCATTTCCCTTTAGTAATGGTTGAGTTTTCCATGTGATGTGTTTTCTGAATGACCCTACATTCAAGCATAAAACATGTGGGTGATTTGAAAAGTGTAGGCATGTCTGAGAAGATGAGTCCACCTCAGAAGAATACCATCACAGAAAACACTAACCTAGCTGTTTCTTTTTTTCTTTTTAAAGTTGAAAAGAGTTGTGTTTTACTTCATAGTAACATAATTTATGGGTTTGGAATTGCACATGAAAACTTTTAGCTCCCTCTAACATTCCTGCAGCTTTGAAATCATCCTACAGAAGTAATGATAAAAAACTAGAGAAAGTAGCTGAACAGACTCTGGGATTGTTACTGATGTGGATGTAACATTTCTAAACAATGATGTGTTGAATTCCTTATAACATAGTAATTCTTTGCCCTTTCCACATGCATTAAAGAGGCCCACCACATTCCTTCTCTTGTGATTGTTAGGACTGTTTCCCAAGAGGTTAACTGGATCTTTGTGGGAATTGGGAGGACACTATCTCCACAGGCAGAACCAGATTGCTATGTACTACTTACCTGAAATTAAGAACCAGCTTCCTACCTTATTTTATTCAATTGTTATATTACATAGTAGATTATACCAAAAGTGAACCTGTAATGACAATACATATTAACATTCTAATAGTCACGGTGAGAAAAGCTAATGCCTTGTTTCTGCATTTTGTCATTAGCTATTATCATTACAGAAATAAAACAGCCTTTAAATAAATAAAAATACAATTTTTTTCATCATTGCACTTTCTTTCTTAGACTTCTGTTTCCTGCCTGAACTGACAGAAAGTTTACAAAGAAATGATACCCACCTTCTTTCCTTCAGACAAGTCTAGCAGTGCCAAGATTTAAAGGGATGGTAGGCCTACGTGGTATTGAGGTTAACAGACTTCTGTAAAAGGATAGTTAGAGGTTCCTAACTGATGGTAGGGGTTCAGGTACAATTGTTAAGAAACACTCACTAAATATTTAGAAAATACACACACACACACACACACACACACACACACACACACACACACATACCAAGCAACAATAAGTTTATTTTAAAGATTGTCCCATTTAAAACATGTCATGTTGTATTTCAGACTTCTACCTTAGAAGCATCAAGTTTTAGTGTCAATCAGTTTGTGTTTTATGGTGCTTTGAAAAGTGAAAGTATTTCTGTGTGGAATCACCTGATAACAATTTACTTTTGAAAAGAGGTGTTCAATCCCTGTATCCACTAAATTAGCGTATGATGTAGCCATATACATGTGTAGTTTTAGAACTTTAAATCAGCTAAATCACTGTAATGTTAATCTTTTGTTGGCCTTAATACTGAAAGGAACAAAAAAACTTGAAAACTTAAAATGTAAAGAGTTGATTTGAAAAGGAACATATTGTAAATAAAACAAAAACCTAACACAAGCATAACAATGTTAATAATGGAAGTGTCCCAGTGCCTTCTGTCCTGTTGACAAACTTGATGACACAATTGGATGGTCTGTTCATACTAACACAGGAAATCTTGATGTTTCTCCCAAAAAAGGGGCAATGGAACACTTGACATGTCATATCATATGCCTTTCCTCATTATAGTTAATATTGTTAGTCGAATAATTTACATATACGGTGTGCAGTGATTTTTATTTTTAATTCAAATATGTAAATATAAAATTATTTCAGTAATTTTAAATTTACTGTAGACAAAATTCTAAATTATTTATCATAACTTAAACAATTACAAATATTTGCAAAATATATGCTTATTTATGTGCTAACACTAAGTTTTAATTCTTTTCAGGATAAAGGAACATTTCATATCTACATAAAACTCAGCTAAGTTTTCTTAATAACAGAATGCCTGTCACTATTTAAATAATATTTTAGATAATCTCTCCTTTTTATATACTCTAAATTTCTCATCTTTGCATCTAGAATACTTGCTGGGTTTAGTAAAATTATAGCCCTTAAAGCAAGGCAGGCTGTAATATATGCTCATTGAATACCATGTTCTCATGCTTGTTTCTACTAGATTTCATGTCTTAGGAGACAGACACATTCTGTTATTAGGAAAGAGTCTGGGACATATTGATAGTTAATATGTGTATCACTTGATGGAGAAATACACACATACACAAACACACACACACACACACACACACACACGCACACACACCACATATGAATGTAAACACGTACACAGACTGGATTGTATTCAGCCATGTACTATGCAAAATAGAGGCTTTAAAGGCTGAAATTTTCTGAAGATCTTGTACATTTTACTTTGATTTTCTTCAATGGCAGTTTTTGAAATGTAGATATTAACATCTAGTTAGCACATATGAAGCTTTATGTTTTTTCAAATTCAGCTAAAACCTAAAGAAACAGTTACATGTATACTAATATTAACAAAATTTATTTTTAGGCATGTATAGCATAAAATAATGGGATTTCTTATAATAATGAGATTTTTCTGAAATCCTAAAGCACATTATCAAAAGGAAACAGAGCAGAATTGTAAAAGAGGTTTTATAATTTTGTGTTTTTTGGACTCATTTAAAAAAAAATTGTAAGCAGAGATGATGTTGAAAAGGAAGAAGATTATCGCCCCAAAGAGGATATGCAACTTAGGTTGAGGGTGCAAAATTAGGGAATAGTGGTTCCTGTAAAAGATTTAACTTTACAGGCACTTTTTCCTTGAATTGTGTGGGAAATTTTACATAGCTTATTCTTAAGTACAGCAACTATAATTATTTTTGTATTAATGTAATGTAAGTCTTCAGATTCTAACCACTTGATTAGAGGAAGCGGTGTATGCTAAGAATAAAACCAAATTGAGAGGACAGGATGGCGACTGGAGAGGAGGTTCCTAAAGCCTCTCTCAGAAAACACATTTGAACAGCCATCCAGGAGGCAAGAAAGAGGACATGAGTGACAAACCGGCTGTTGAGAAATCCACAAATCACAAGTAAACACCTGAAGGCTGGTGAAAAGAGGGCGAGTCAGGAAGAGGTAAGGGAGCAGAGACGGACCACACGGGATCGGGACGCGATCCCTGCTGACTATTCGGAGCTGCGCAGTTTGGGGGAGGGGAGAGAGACTGGGGAGCTGGGGACAGAAGGAGATTGGGAGCCAGACTCTGGAACTTTTGAGTAGTAGAAGGGCTGAGCGAGGACTCTGAACAGCAAAGATAACACCCCAGCTCTAAGCCTCCTGGAGAACTACACAGGGCTGCAGTTCCTGTTCCCCACTTGCTGCAAAGGCAACCCTGCTGTCTCAGGCCAGGCCCAGAGCTTTGGACTTATGGAGCGGGCACTTCCTTGGGCACCCCAGAGTTCCGAAAGCAGTGTGAGCCTTTAGACAGCCAGGTACTGAATCAGGGCTGGGAAGAAAGACTGATTTGATTTGCTAGCATTCACCCCAGCTAGCAAAATGAAGCCTTGAAACAGCTTCCCCAGCAAAGGGCAGAAGGCAGAGCGGCCTTTGGAAAGCCTTTTGTTGGCCTCTCCCCAGGATATATGCGCATAGCCACCAAACGCAGTAGGAGATCAGAACAATAAACAAACAGCCCCCTCTCCCCCAAAACTTGACCCCCAGTGCCACCTAGTGTCTGCCCTACAGCAAGACACCACAAAAGCAATAATCTGGGCACTGAACTTAAAGCCCTCATGTCAAAGAGGAAGAACCCAGTGGACAGGATGAATTCCTTAAAAACTAAAATTCCTCAGAAAGAACATGAAATTTACCCAGAAGATAGCCTGTTACAACTGGAAGGAGCTCATTTAAGTGACGGAGAATTTAAAGCAGCCATTCTAAAGACCGTGAGAGAAATGAAAACCTATAGGCAGAACACCATAGCTGAGATAAATAATATAAAAAAAGATGTACATAACATAAAAAAGGAACTCTGTGAACAAAAAGAACAATTTAACAAAGAAATTCAAAACATAAGAAGGATTGAGATGGAAATACGAGAAATTAATAATATGATAAAAAAAAGTGAGAAATGAAATAACTGCCATAGGAAACAGGACCAACCAGATGGAGGAAAGAATTAGTGATATTGAAGACCAGAACATGGAAACAGCTCAGGAAAAGGAAGAGAGGGAATATAGAAACAAAAGGATTGAAAGAACTCTGCAAGAACTATCCGGCTCCATGAGACAAAACAACATCAGGATAATAGGAATAGAAGAGGGGGAAGAGCAATTTACAGAGAGCATACTCAAATAAATTGTAGATGAGAACTTTCCAAACCTATGGAAAGATCTGGAACCCAAGTTCAAGAAGAAAACAGGTCCCCCAGATACCTGGACCCAAACAGATCTTCTCCAAGACACATGGTACAAAAGATATCCAAAACTAAAGACAAAGAGACAATTCTCAAGGCAGCTAGGGAAAAAAGAACTATAAACTTTAGAGGAAAACCCATCAGGGCTGGCATCAGATTTCTCAGCAGAAACTCTACAAGCCAGGAGAGAGTGGAATCCAATATTCAAAAATTTAAAAGAGAGAAACTTCCAGCCAAGAATAAATTATCCAGCAAAATTATCTTTCAGATATGAAGGTGGAATGAAGACCGTCTCAGACAAACAGAAGCTGAGGGAATTTGCCAGCACAAGGCCAGCATTCCAAGAAATACTGAAAGAGGCTATTCAGACTGAAAGAAAACATCAGGAAAAATGGAACAAAGTTGTGGCAACAGGAAAGAAACAAAAACAAACGAACAAACAAACAAACAAAACCAAAGAAAGAAATAAGTAATCGTCACAGGAAATACTGACATATCGATCATCACTCTAAATGTCAATGGACTGAACTCACCAATAAAAAGACACAGAGTAGCAGACTAAATTAAAAAACAGAATGCATCCATATGCTGTATCCAAGAAACACACCTCAGCTGTAAGGACAAACACAGACTCAGAGTAAAAAGATGCGATACAATACTCCAAGCAAATGGTAACCAGAGAAAAGCGGGAGTGGCCATACTGATATCTGATGAAATAAACTTCAAGTTAAAAAAGATAGTAAAAGACAAAGATGGTCATTACATAATGATAAAAGGCACAATGCAACAACAAGACGAGTTGACACTAATCAACATATATGCTCCCAACCAGGATGAACCAAAATATACAAAGAAACTACTAACAGACTTGAAAGGAGAAACTGATCAATACACAATCATAGTGGGGGACTTAAACACCCCGCTAACAGCCATAGACAGATCATCCAAACAGAAAATAAATAAGGAAATAACAGCTCTCAACAACACATTACAGCAATTGGACATCATTGACATTTACAGGACACTTCATCCAGCAAAAAGAGACTACACCTTCTTTTCTAGTGCGCATGGAACATTCTCAAGAATAGAATATATGCTGGGACACAAAAGTAGCCTCAGCAAATTCAAGAACATCAAAATCATACCAAGTGTATTCTCAGACTACAAAGCTTTGAAATTGGAGATCAACTGTAAAAGGAAAGCAGAAAAAACCACATATACACGGAGATTAAACAACAGCTTATTTAAAAAGGTCTTGATAAAAGAACAAATAAAAGATGAGATTAAAAAATATATAGAAACTAATGACAATGAAAATACAACGTATCAGAATTAATGAGACATAGCGAAAGCGATAATAAGAGGGAAATTTTTATCATTACAGGCCTATCTTAAGAAACAAGAAAAATCACAAGCAAATACCTTAGCATCCCATCTTAAAGAATTCGAAAAATTAGAGCAGACAAAACCCCAAGTCAGCAGAAGGAAAGAAATAATAAAAATTAAAGCAGAGCTAAACCAATTAGAGACCAGAAAGACAATACAAAGAATTAATATTATGAAGAGATGGTTCTTTTAAAAAGTCAACAAAATTGACAAAACCCTGGCGTGACTAATCAAAAGACGAAAGGAAAGGACGCAAATATCCAAAATTAGAAATGAAAGGGGAGAAATTACCACTGATAACACAGAAATACAAGGAATTATAAGAAAATATTATGAAGGACTTTATGCCACAAAATTTAACAATCTAGAAGAAATGGACAATTTCTAGAAACTTATAACCTACCAAGACTGAACCAAGAAGAACTGGATAATCTAAACAGACCAATCAATAGCAATGAGATTGAAATGACTACACATAATCTCCTTAAAGGCAAAAGCCCTGGACCAGATGGTTTCACCAACGAGTTCTACCAAGCATTCAAAGAAGAATTAACGCCAATCCTCCTCAGGTCTTCTAAAAATTGAAGAGGAAGCAATACTTCCTAACTCATTCTATGAGGCCAACATTACTCTAATACCAAAGCCTAGCAAAGACAACACAAAAAAAGAAAACTATAGACCAATATCTCTGATGAACATAGATGCAAAACTCCTGAACAAAATATTAGCAAACAGAATACAACAATGCATCAAAAAGATCATACATCATGATCAAGTGGGATTCATCCTGGGAGCACAAGGATGATTCAAGATACGAAAATCAATCAATGTGATACACCACATAAACAAAATCAAAGATAAAGACCATATGGTCATTTCAATTGATGCAGAAAAAGCTTTTGACAAGGTACAACATCCATTTATGATCAAAACACTAAATAAAATAGGTATAGAAGGAAATTATCTCAACATAATAAAGGCCATATATGACAAACCCTCGGATAACATCATATTGAATGGGGAAAAGCTGAAACCTATTCCCCTAAAATCTGGAAGAAGATAGGGATGCCCCCTGTCACTACTGATATTTAATATAATACTGGAAGTTCTAGTCACAGCAATCAGGCAATCAAAATGAACCAAAGGTATCCAAATTGGGAAAGAAGAGGTCAAATTGTCACTATTTGCGGATGACATGATCCTTTATATAAAAAATTCCAAAGATTCCACCAGGACACTATTAGAAACAATTAACGAATATAATAAAGTTGCAGGATACAAAATCAATGTACAAAGATCAACAGCATTCCTTTATACAAACAACGAACCCACATCAAAAGAAATGAGGGAGTCAATTCCTTTTGCTATAACAACAAAAAGAATGAAATACCTGGGAATTAACTTAACAAAGAATGTGACAGTCTTATATACAGAGAACTATAAGACACTTTCGTAAGAAATTGAAACAGACTTTAAGAGGTGGAAAAATATCCCCTGTTCACGGATAGGAAGACTTAACATTGTTAAAATGGCCATTCTGCACAAAGCAATACCCATCAAAATCCCACAATCATACTTTCGTGAAATAGATTAAAGAATTATTAGATTTATATGGAACCATAAAAGACCTCAAATTGCCAAAGCAATACTATATAAAAAGAATAAGGCTGGTGGCATTACAATTCCTGACTTCTATTTATATTACAAAGCATCAATAATCAAAACAGCTTGATACTGGCAGAGGAACAGAAATAGAAACCAATGGAATAGAACTGAAAACCCAGAAATAAACCCACAAATTTATGGACAAATAATTTTTCATAAAGGAGCAAGAAACATACAATGGGGAAAAGACAGCCTCTTTAGTAGGTGGTGCTGGGAAAACTGGAAAAACAAAAGCCAAAGAATGAACCTGAGCTGTGAACTCTCTCCATATACAAATATTAACTCAAAATAGATTAAAGACCTTCATATCACACCAGCAACAATAAACTGTATAGAGGAAGACATTGGTACTGAACTTATAGACCTAGGACTCAAGGAAGACTTCATGAACCTGTCCTCAAAGGCAAGGGAAGTAAAAGCAAAAATAAATGAATGGGACTATATCCAATTAAAAAGCTTCAGCCCAGCAAAAGAAACCGTCAACAAGGCAAAGAGACAGTCAACTGAATGGGAGAAAATATTTGCAAATACAGCATCAGATAAGGGTCTATTATCTAAAATATATAAAGAACTAATAAGACTTAACAACAAAAAAAACAAAAAACCCAATTGAAAAGTGGGCAGAAGAAATAAACAGACACTTCTCCCACGAAGAAATACAAATGGCCAGCAGACATATGAAAAAATGCTATCAGGGAAATGCAAATCAAAACCATAATGAGATACCACCTCACACCTATGAGAATGGCTATTATCAACAAGACAAGGAATAACAAGTGCTGGAGAGGATGTGGAGAAAAAGGAACTCTGGTACACTGCTGCTGGGAGTGCAAACTGGTACTACCACTGTGGTAGGCAGTGTGGAGGCTCCTCAGAAAATTGGCAATGGAGTTAGCATTTGACCCAGCAATCCCCCTTCTGGGGATCTACACAAAGAACTTGATAACCTTTGTCCACAAAGACTTATTTACCCCATTGTTCATTGCAGCGCTGTTCACAGTGGCCAAAACATGGAAACAACCAAAGTGCCCTGTGACAGATGACTGGATAAAGAAGCTGTGGTACATATACACAATGAAATATTATTCAAGTGTAAGAAAAGATGAAATATTGCCATTTACGACAAAATGGATGGACCTGGAGATCATCATGCTTAGTGAAATAAGCCAGACAGATAAAACAAAGAACTGCATGATTTCACTCATATGCGGAATATAAAACTGAAAGCAAAAAAAAAAAAGAGAAAGGAACAAACAAATAACCCATGGACACAATCAATTGTTCAATGTTTATTTGGGGACGAGTGGGTTAGGACGGGGAGAAAGGGAAGGGGGTGGGAGAGGAGGGGTGGGAAACTAAATATAAGGTGATGGGAAGAGAACTCATATTAGGTGGTGAACTTATTATACATCAAGTTGACAATGCATTGTAGAGTTGTATGCCTGAAACCTATATAATCTTGCTAACAGATGTCACCCCAATAAGTCTAACAGTAAAAATGAATTAAAAAAAGAAGAATAAAACAAACCAGTTAAGCTATCTCTTTCTACTGAGATACGTAAGATCTGTCCTTGGATGTCGTTTGATTCATGGCTCCCTTCTTCCATCTCTTCCTTCACACCTCTGTTTTCAACATTGCTTTCCACGTGCAAATCTATCTTTCCCACTATATAAGATAGAAATAGGGGCAACTAACTCATTGGACACCCTCACAAACAAATCAATCCTAGTAAGAGTACAAGCAGTTAATTAGGCAGAATCTCTGGATATGATATCCAGACTTGGCTGTTTAGAATTCTTGTAAGTTGGAGAAGGAGCGCCAGGTGGTCAGAGAAGTTTTCATTTGACAAGGTGACATTTGCACAAGACTCAAGTGAGGCTACATCTTTAAAATAAAAGTTCTTAAAATGACTTCCGACCTTTCAGACATATAACAAGGGAGTGAGTCGTTCCCCTATTACAGTTAATAGTGTTTCATGTTTCTGGAATAGCATATGTTGAGTCCTTGATTTAAGAGCTTTAGTGAAGTGTTCTAGAATGTCAGGAAGATTCAGTATGACAGGAATGGAGCAGAGTTCAGAAAAGTGTTAAATGAACCATAGTGATGCACAGTAACCAAATACCGTGTGGACATACAAGTCAGAGTAAGAAGTTCACATTTTGTAGAAGTGTTTTGGGTAGCCATTGAAAGTTTTGGGGAATGAAATGGTGTAATACATGCTCATTCTTAAAGGATCACACCTCTGTGTAGAGAAAAGCCTAGTAAGCATATGGGTAGATGTGTAGTTAAAAGGGAGAAGAGACCAATGACCAAGTGACTTTAACAGTCTGCATGCAGGATTTAATGACTGGGGCAAGGGTGGCATTGAGAAAGAGAACCAAATCGTTTGAATCAGGGATAATGCTTTGAAGGTCCCATCTTGGGGACTGGTATGATTTTCATTTTATTTAATATCATGTGAATTACCAGGATTCATGTTTTGCTTTAAAAGCTTACATGAAGAGAATAAAACATGGCTGCTCAAATGTTAGATGGAGAAGGACTCAGGACTAATTTTACCTTTTATTCTAAATTTTCAATCTTGTGTCTATTTATTTTTCAGTTTTTTATATAATGTATACTTACACATGTTGTTGTAGTTAGTATGGTAAACTACAATAAAACCCCTATGACATTCAGTGAGGCCTATGTGAATACAAAAATTAGCATTTTTTTAACTTTGGTGTTTGAAAGAACTATGATTAAATTTTGAGAAAAATTTTGTCTTGGCAGACCTATGTTCCAACGGCAATATTAAAGAAAATATACTTAAATAAATAGCATCTGTTTGAGGCACATTATATGACATTGAGTTATTTTATTTTTCTCCTTTTTATTGTATTTCATACATGGTTTTATGGATGACTAAAACAGAAATGAAAAATATTTCTAATCTACATTAAAATAAATATTCATTTTCAAGTAAAATAAATGGCAACAGAACTTGCAATTGAATGAACTGTTCTGATGCGTCAAATGATTTGTTTATTCACTGACAAAATAGAAAGCTCTGAAATTCTGGCACTACTGTTCAAAGGACAAAGGTATGCATTACTGTAGTACGAGCATGCCACCATTTTTTTCAGGTTGCATTTTATTTCTTTATAGTTTTGCAATAAAAATAATCATGGTGAGTTATAACTTTAAAGCTCCCCCCCTTTTTATTTCCTAAAAGCATGAAATCATCATCAAGATGTGTTGGTCCATAAAATATAGTTAATTAACAGTTTTTAAATCAAAATTACACTGATTTATCACTTCCACAAGAGCCACTATCATTTGTTTATTTTATTTTATCTGCTTTACCTTCATTATCTTGGTACCCCTGCCATCTGAAACATTATCAAGTTACTTTTAGAGGGGAAGGAGAGCTAAATAGGTAGAGCACAGAGGATTTTTAAGGCAGTGAAACTATTCTGTTTGGCAGATACATGTCAACATATAAGAGGTGTCCGGAAAGTATCCAGCCATGTACTATGGAAAATAGAGGCATCATAGAATGTACAACATGAAGAGCGAATCCTCATGTAAATTATGGACTCTGGGTGATAGTGATATGTCAATATAAGTTCATAGATTGTACCAATGTGTGTGTTGGGATGTGGAAAATGGGGGTGCGGATAACAAAGGACACTATGCATCTGTGGGAGCAGAGGGTATATACAAATCTTTGTACCTTCAGATATATTTTGCTGTATATCTAAAACTGTTCTAAAAAAATTCTATTAAAGAAAAAAAAAGATGATGTTGAAGTTACACATGATTACCTTTTTACAAAAGAACTAGTCTTCAGAACAGGTATTTTTTGAAAACATTTGTACATGTTGTTCAGATAATATGTTTTCTCAACCAAAAGTATAGAGGTTAATGTACCTAGTATATTGTGTATCTATATTTTAAGTCAGCTGGTACTTTAGGAAATTTAAGTGTTATTTTAAATTGCACTTTAAAGAAAACTGAAATATCCCTATTAATATATTTCTTTCTCACTCCTTAAATATTAGAAATATGTATGGGATCATGAGACATTCGATTAACTTTGAAAAACAGAATGGTATTTTATTTTAAAGTTCAAAATGTGAAAGATAGGTCAGAAAACATAGATTGGCTTTCTTGTTAGTAGAGGTAATCTTTTGCCATATTTTATATTTTAATTACTAACAATTTGTGTGTGTGTGTGTGTGTGTGTGTGTGTGTGTGTGTGTTTAATGATTATTTCATTACATTCATCCATTTAATCTGAAAAGCTGTTTTTTAATTCATTTTTATTGTTAGACTTATTGGGGTGATATCTGTTAGCAAGTATTACATAGGTTTTAGGCATACAATTGTACAGTGCAATGTCAACTTGATGTATAATAAGTTCACCACCTAACGTCACTTCTCTTTCCATCAACTTATATTGAGTTGCCCCCCCTCCCACCCGCTCCCCTTTCTCCCCTCCCAAACCCACTCATCCCCAAATAAACATTAAACCTTTGATTGTGTCCATGGGTTATTTGTTTGTTCATTTCTTCTTTTCTTTGTATTCAGTTTTATATACCGCATATGAGTGAAGTCATACAGTTCCTTGTTTTTTCTGTCTGGCTTATTTCACTAAGCATGATGATCTCTAGGTCCATCCATTTTGTTGCAAATGGCAATATTTCATCTTTTCTTATAGCTGAGTAATATTCCATTGTGTATATGTACCACAGCTTCTTTATCCAGTCATCTGTCGCAGGGACCTTTGGTTGTTTCCTTGTTTTGGCAACTGTGAACAGCGCTGCAATGAACATTGGAGTACATAAGTCTTTGCGGACAAAGGTTTTCAAGTTATTTGGGTAGATCCCCAGAAGGGGGATTGCTGGGTCAAACGGTAGCTCCATTCCCAATTTTCTGAGGAACCTCCACACTGCCTTCCACAGTGGTTGTACCAGTTTGCACTCCCATCAGCAATGTACCAGAGTTCCTTTTTCTCCACATCCTCTCCAGCACTTGTTATTCCTTGTTTTGTTGATAATAGCAATTCTCACAGGTGTGAGGTGGTATCTCATTGTGGTTTTGATTTGCATTTCCCTGATAGCTAATGAGGATGAGTATTTTTTCATATATCTGCTGGTCATTTGTATTTCTTCGTGGGAGGTGTCTGTTTAGTTCTTCTGCCCACTTTTCAATTGGGTTGTATTTTTTTTTGTTTTTAAGTCTTATTAGTTCTTTATATATTTTAGATATTAGACCCTTATCTGATGCTTTATTTGCAAATATTTTCTCCCATTCAGTTGACTGTCTCTTTGCCTTGTTGATGGTTTCTTTTTCTGTGCAGAAGCTTTTTAGTTTGATATAGTCCCATTCATTTATTTTTGCTTTTACTTCCCTTGCCTTTGAGGGCAGGTTCATGAAGTCTTCCTTGAGTCCTAGGTCTATAAGTTTAGTACCAATGTCTTCTTCTATACAGTTTATTGTTGCAGGTCTGATATGAAAGTCTTTAATCCATTTTGAGTTAATTTTTGTATATGGAGAGAGTTCACAGCTCAGGTTCATTCTTTGGCTTTTGTTTTTCCTGTTTTCCCAGCACCACCTACTAAAGAGGCTGTCTTTTCCCCATTGTATGTTTTTTGCTCCTTTATAAAAAATTATTTGTCCATATATTTTTGGGTTTATTTCTGGGTTTTCAGTTCTATTCCATTGGTCTATATTTTTGTTCTGCCAGTGCCAAGCTGTTTTGACTACAGATGCTTTGTAATATAAATTGAAGTCAGGGAATGTAATCCCACCAACCTTATTCTTTTTATGTAGTATTGCTTTCGCAATTCAAGGTCTTTTATGGTTCCATATAAATCTAATAATTCTTTTATCTATTTCACTAAAGTATGATTGTGGTATTTTGATGAGTATTGCATTAAATCTGTAGATTGCTTTGGGCGAAATGGCCATTTTGACAATGTTAAGTCTTCCTATCCATGAACAGGGGATATTTTTCCACCTCTTAAAGTCTGTTTCAATTTCTTTCTGAAGTGTCTTATAGTTTTCTGTGTATGAGTCTGTCACGTTCTTTGTTAAGTTAATTCCCAGGTATTTCATTCTTTTTGTTGCGATAGCAAAAGGAATTGACTCCCTCATGTCTTTTGCTGTGGAGTCATTGTTTGTATAAAGAAATGCTGTTGATTTTTGTACATTGATTTTGTATCCTGAAACTTTACTATATTCGTTAACTGTTCCTAATAGTTTCCTGGTGGAATCTTTGGAATTTTTTATTTAAAGGTTCATGTCATCTGCAAATAGTGACAATTTGACCTCTTCTTTCCCAATTTGAATACATTTGATTCCTTTCTCTTGCCTGATTGCTGTGGCTAGAACTTCCAGTACTATATTAAATAACAGTGGTGACAGGGGACATCCCTGTTTTGTTCCTGATTTTAGGGGGATAGGTTTCAGCTTTTCCCCATTCAGTATGATGTTAGCCAAGGATCTGTCATTTATGTCCTTTACTATGTTGAGATACTTTCCTTCTATACCTATTTTATTTAGTGTTTTGATCATAAATGGATGTGTTACCTTGTCGAAAGCTTTTTCTGGATCAATTGAAATGACCATATGGTCTTTATCTTTGATTTTGTTTATGTGGTGTATCACACTGATGATTTTCTTATGTTGAACCATTCTTGTGCTCCCGGAATGAATTCCACTTGATCGTGAGGTATGATCTTTTTGATGCATTGTTGTACTCTGTTTGCTAATATTTTGTTCAGGATTTTTGCATCTATGTTCATCAGAGATATTGGTCTATAGTTTTCTTTTTTTGTGTTGTCTTTGCCAGGCTTTGGTATTAGACTAATATTGGCCTCATAGAATGAGTTAGGAAGTATTGCTTCCTCTTCAATTTTTTGGAAGAGTCTGAGGAGGATAGGCATTAATTCTTCTTTGAATGCTTGGTAGAACTCATTGTTGAAACCATCTGGTCCAGGGCTTTTGCCTTTAGGGAGATTATGGATAGTCATTTCAATCTCATTGCTATTGCTAGGTCTATTTAGATTGTCCAGTTCTTCTTGGTTCAGTCTTTGTAGGCTGTAAGTTTCTAAAAACTTGTCCATTTCTTCTAGGTTGTTAAATTTTGTGGCATAAAGTCCTTCATAATATTTTCTTATAATCCTTTGTATTTCTGTGTTATCGGTGGTAATTTCCCCCCTTTCATTTCTAATTTTGGATATTTGTGTCCTTTCATTTTGTCCTTTGATTAGTCTTGCCAGGGGTTTGTCAATTTTGTTGACTTTCTCAAAGAACCAGCTCTTCGTAATATTAATTTTTTGTATTGTCTTTCTGTTCTCTATTTGGTTTAGCTCTGCTTTAATTTTTACTATTTCTTTCCTTCTGCTGACTTTGGGTTTTGTCTGCTCTAATTTTTCTAGTTCTTTAAGATGAGATGCTAAGATGTTTGCTTGTGATTTTTCTTGTTTCTTAAGATAGGCCTGTAATGATATAAATGTCCCTCTTATTACCGCCTTCGCTGTGTCCCAATAATTCTGATATGTTGTATTTTCATTGTCATTAGTTTCTATATATTTTTTAATCTCATCTTTTATTTGTTCCTTTATCCAGTCCTTTCTTAATAAGCTGTTGTTTAATCTCCGTTTATATGTGGTTTTTTCTGCTTTACTTTCACAGTTGATCTCCAATTTCAAAGCTTTGTGGTCTGAGAATACACTTGGTATGATTTCGATCTTCTTGAATTTGCTGAGGCTACTTTTGTGTCCCAGCATATGGTCTATCCTTGAGAATGTTCCATGTGCACTAGAAAAAAAGTTGTAGTCTCTTTTTGCTGGATGAAGTGTCCTGTAAATGTCAATTATGTCCAGTTGCTGTAATGTGTCATTTAGAGCTGTTATTTCCTTATTTATTTTCTGTTTGGATGATCTGCTCATGGCTGTTGGCAGGGTGTTTAAGTCTCCCACTATGATTGTGTATTCATCAGTTTCTCCTTTCAAGTCTGTTAGTAGTTTCTTTGTATATTTTGGTGCATCCTTTTTGGGAGCATATATGTTGATTTGTGTCAGCTCTTCTTGTTGTTACATTGTGCCTTTTATCATTATGTAATGACCATTTTTGTTTTTTACTACCTTTTTTATCTTGAAGTTTATTTCATCAGATATTAGTATGGCCACTCCTGCTTTTCTCTGGTTACCATGTGCTTGGAGTATTTTATGCCATCATTTCACTCTGAGTTTGTGTTTGTCCTTACAGCTGAGGTGTGTTCCTTGGAGACAGCATATGGATGCATTCTGTTTTTTAATCCAGTCTGCTACTCTGTGACTTTTTATTGGTGAGTTCAGTCCATTAACATTTGGAGTGATGACCAATATGTGAGGATTTCCTGTGGCCATTACTTATTTCTTTCTTTGTTTCGGTTTGTTTGTTTGTATATTTTTGTTTCTTTCTTGTTGCTCCAAATTTGTTCCATTTTTCTTGTTGTTTTGTTTCAGGCTGAGGAGCCTCCTTCAGTATTTCTTGGAGTGCTGGCCTCGTGCTGGCAAATTCCCTCAGCTTCTGTTTGTCTGAGAAGTTCTTTATTCCACCATCATATCTGAAAGATAATTTTGCTGGATAATTTATTCTTGGCTGCAAATTTTTCTCTTTTAAATTTTTGAATATTGGGTTCCACTCTCTCCTGGCTTGTAGAGTTTCTGCTGAGAAATCTGATGCCAGCCTGATGGGTTTTTCTCTAAAGTTTATAGTTCTTTTTTCCCTGGCTGTTTTGAGAATTGTTTCTTTGTCTTTATTTTGGACATCTTTAGTACCATGTGTCTTGGAGAAGATCTGTTGGATTCCAGTTATCTGGAGGACCTGTTTTCTTCTTGAACTTGGGTTTCAGATCTTTCCATAGGTTTGGAAAGTTCTCATCTACTATTTGTTTGAGTATGCTCACTGTAAATTGCTCTGCCCCCTCTTCTATTCCTATTATCCTGATGTTGTTTTATCTCATGGAGTCGTATAGTTCTTGCAGAGTTCTTTCAATCCTTTTGGTTCTATATTCCCTCTCTTCCTCTTTCTGAGCTGTTTCCATGTTCTGATCTTCAATATCACTTATTCTTTCCTCCATCTGGTTGGTCTTGTTCCCTATGGCAGTTATTTCATTTCTCACTTCTTCTATGGTATTACTTATTTCTTGTATTTCCATCTCAATCTTTCTTATGTTTTGAATTTCTTTGTTAAATTGTTCTTTTTGTTCACAGAGATCCTTTTTTTATGTCTTTCATATCCTTTTTCATATTATTTATCTCATCTATGGTGTTCTGCAATATGTTTTCTTTTCTCTCACAACCTTTGGAATGGCTGCTTTAAATTCTCCATTACTTAAATGAGATGCTTCCAGTTGTAACAAGCTGTCTTCTGGGTAAATTTCATGTTCTTTCTGAGGAGTTTTAGTTTTTAAGGAATTTATCCTAACCTTTGGGTTCTTTCTCTTTGACATGAGGGCTTTATGTTCAGTGCCCAGATTATTGCTTTTGCGGTGTCTTGCTGTAGGGCAGACACTAGGTGGCACTGGATGTGAAGGTTTGAGGGAGAGGGGGCTGTTTGTTTCTTGTTTCTGGTCTCTTACTCTGTTTGGAGGCTATGCGCATATATGCTGGGGAGAGGCCAACAAAAGGCCTTCCAAAGGCGGCTCTGCCTTCTGCCCTTTGCTGGGGAAGCTGTTTCAGTGCTTGTTTCTGCTGGCTGGGGTGAATAATGTCAAATCAGTCTTTCTTCCCAGCCCTGAGTCAGCACCTGGCTGTCTATGGGCTCACACTGCTTTCAGAACCCTGGGGTGCACGAGGAAGTGCACGCCCCATAAGTCCAAAGCTGTGGGCCTGGCCTGAGACAGCAGGGTCGCCTTTGCAGCGGGCTGGGAACAGGAAATGCAGCCCTTTGTAGGTCTCCATGGGGCTTAGAGCTGGGGTGTTATCTTTGCAGTTCAGAGTCCTCGCTCATCACTCTACCACTCAAAAGTTCCAGAGGCTGGTTCCCAAACTCCGTCCCCAGCTCCCCAGTCTCTCTCCCCTTCCCCAAACTGCGCAGTTCCGAATAATCAGCAGGGATCGTGTCCTGTTTTAATCTGTCTCTGCTCCCTTCCCTCTCCCTAACTCGCCCCCTTCTCACCAAACTTCAGGTGTTTACTTGCGATTTGTGGATTTCTCATCAGCTGTTTTGTCAGTCAGGTTCCTCTTTCTTGGCTCCTGGGAGAGGCTTTAGCGACCTCCTCTCCAGTCACTATCTTGTCTTCTCTCCCTCCTGAAAAGCTTTTTAAAGGACTTGTTTTTCTAAAAATTAATATTGTGTTCACTATGAAACAAATCTTAGAGTGAAGTAACAGGACTGTATGTATCACTGGTTTCTAAACTGGAACAAACACATTCACTGCTCTCTCTGATTGTGGGTCCTTTTTACACCTATTTGGGACTCCACAGGTTATCAGACCTTCATCAGAAATCTCAAGTTTGAGTTAGATCACCAAGATTATTTTATAGGTTTCACCTCAAATATAAGAACCAGCTAAGTTTCCATGCTCCCCTCTGTTAGATATACAGATATCAAGATGTTGCCTGTCTTGGCACTACTCAATAACAGGTGTAGCAGTCTAATACACACCTGGTGAAATTGTATTTCTGATAAAGAAACATTTAAAATTGACACCTGTCATTGAAACATTTGGTAAACTGTTTTTCAGAGAACCTATAAGCCAGTGGTAGACTCAGTTCTTAAATTTGTTAAAAGAGACTGGGTAAAGAGTTAAAGATACATAAGTTAGGGAAGTTTGCTTAAAATTATTTTAATTAAGACTTTCTAGGTAAAGATTCTGTCTCCCTTTATTTTAAAGATGTCATCTGAATATCAAATGGAGCCTACATTTAAAAGAGAAAGTCAAAATGTTTAAAAATTACAAGAAATTGATATAAAAGCAAACCTAGTAGTAGGAGAAAGTCCTGGAAGACAGGACATTAATTATTTTCTTTCCTCATCAGCATTTCTTATTGAATCTCCAGGAATGATTATTAAATGCATTCAATATAGTATATTTAAGTGTATGAATCTCTCATATTGACACTCCAAGAGTCCTAAAATGTGAAATGCCAGGTATATAAAAGCTGAACTAATGTGGAAAATATTTAACTTTAAGGTTGCATTAACAATGGTGTATCAGAATACAGAATGCCACATGTAAGATTTCTCTTTACTGTGGAAACCAAGACAATTCCTTTGCCAAGTTCACTTGTCACAACTCAGTTCCAGTTGTCTTGGTGCATTGGGTTTTCTAGCCAGGAAGAGTGAGTGCAGTCAAAAAAGTACAGGGTCTGGGTTTGTAAACAATTTGTCTCTGAACCAATGCCCATACCCAGCAAGGTAGTGACACTCAAGAGTGAAAAATTCATGCAGCATCTGGGCATGTATGGCATGCCTGGGCTGCACCTGCTACCAGAGATTTTCAGAAACTGGTCATTGCTCTCAGACAGGTAATTCCCATTGGTTTTCTGACTGACTTGAAATGCAGAGATGACCATTTGCCTTCATCTGTTGAACAGCCTCTTCAGTTGTTTAGTCCGAGGACCCACTGACCTGTGCAGACTAGTCATGTCAATCAAGAGCATGTGGCAGGCAGTGAGGATTTCATCATACCAGTCAGAGGCAGGTGCTTAAATGTAGAAACCATGCTGGACTGCCCCAGGGCTGGTGGCATAGACAGGTTTGATTGGGCAGCCCACCCAATGTATCGTTTTCTGCAGTGTGCTAGCAGTATTAGATAGCTCTTACCTAATTCTTTCAAGTAATGGCAGGGATGGCAACCAGATCCCAAGTCATGGAGACCCTAAGAATGTTGATGAGACCTAATTCCCACCCCACAGAATCACCAGGTGCTCTGGCCTTGCCCTGTTCCTAAAGTCCCTAGTGTCCCAGGTCCTCAGCCCTGCCCTGTTCCTCACTCATATTGCAGGCCCTCATCAATCTATGTCCCCTCACCTCTCTGAAGCCTTGAGTCTTTGGACCCTTGTCTCAAAACTCTCCTTAACTTCACTCCTTGCCCTATCTCCACTCTTCTGTGAGCGAGCTTCTGGTAGAGGTAAAGAATAGGAACTGGAGAAAACGGTTTCAGCCTGAGAGGAGTGGAAAAATTCAGTCTTTTTAGTAGACCTTTAGAGATGATTTCAAGAAGTTGAAGCATCCAGATTGGTATCAGAGAAGCCTGAAATTTGTATTTCAATTCTGATCACATCCAGACAAGTGACAATTGAAAGGCAAAGTATATGAATTTTCTGGAAATTATTTAATGTGAATGGGAATGTGCCCTAAACATACCCATTAAAACCAGGTGTCCTTGCATGTCACCTGTCTTTTATCACCTTCAACTTCTTCACACCAAAGAAATTCAGAGCAATAATTGACATATTATTTCTCATTGTGAATTTGTAAAAGAGCAGTGATACATTTGAATATTTTCCAAGAGACTCAAAGTAGATAAAGATCTGATTCTTTGAGGTTTTTTATGGTGGTCTCATTTACCTCCTCATTTCTAACTCATGCAGACTCTATATATAGAAAAAACATGTTGTGTATATGTGTAATTTTCTTCATATTTATTAACATAAAGTGAAAAATATAATAGTGGTTTTCTTTCACTCCCCAAGGCTTTTCAATTCCCCCACTGTTTGAACTTAAAGGTAGTATTTTATCATTACTATATCATTAGAAATCTTCAATTTATAAAATATATCTTTACAACCCAATAATTTACATGAAATTGAAAAATATGAGAACATATCTATAGTTCAAGACCGTTTATACATAATGGTTACACTGTAGTTTTGTTTTCTGTGTGTGTGTTTGTAAAAAACTACTACTGCGCTGAGATGGTAATATTTTTTGTTACTGAAAGGAATTTTGTTGTTTATTTCTTGTATGTTCTTGTTTGGGTCAAAGCATGTATTTAGAATGGGAAAAAATGTGTTTTATAATAATTTTTAAAACCTTTTTATTTTGAGATAATTATACATTATATAAATTGTAAGAAATACTGCAAGATCCCCTGTACCTTAAAAGATTAGCATGATGTCACAATCATGATGTTGGCATTGCAAAAATCTATTGATTTAATTCATGTTTCTTTAGTTTTACTTATACATATGTGTTTCAATGCATGCACATGTGTATGTACGTGTGTGCTATACAGTTTTATTCTGTGGACACACATCATCACCATAATCAAGATACAGAACCCTTTCATTACCAGAAAGATGCCTTGTGTTTTTGTTTTGTAGCCATATCCAAAATTCTCTGGTTCCTATCCCAGGGTAACCATTAGTGTGTTCTGTATCTCAAAAATTCTTTTCTTTCAATGTTGATCATCTTTTTCTCTGCAATTTTTCCATGTGGGTTTTCTTTTTCAGCATGTGTGTACCTGTTTGTACGCTTGCATGCATAGTTCTCAAAGTACCCAGAACAGAGCCAGCTACACAGTATTTCATATATACTGACAAATTAAAGTTTATTGAAGCATATTTTATTTTTAAAGTGCCCTTAGTTTTTAGACTTTTTATTCTAGTCATTCTTATTCAATGGTATTCAGGAATGGACCCTTACTTTACAAGTATTTAGTTTTTAGACAATATACAAGTAAACTAAAACATTTTTAAAAGAAAAATGATTAACATTTACTTTGATTCTGAAGTATGGCAGTACAGAACACTTCAGATACAGAATATCACATCATAATATAATAGTTAATTACTGTTTTACATAAGCATACATTGTGGACTATATTGAGGAATTGAATCAACCCAAACTGTTAGGTTAAGTGATCATGAAAGTATAAGTGCCATAGCTATCACATTTTTTAAATTCATTTTTATTGTTATTATTGTTATTATTGACATCTGTTAGCAAGGATTACATCAGTTTCAGGCATATGATTCTACAGTGGATTGTCAACTTGTTGAATAATAAGCTATCACATTTTAAATAGCCACCTTGACTAATTTCTTGATGAAAACTAACTTTGTTGTCTTGTGAAATTTATTTTAACATACTTCTTGTTACCTAGATTAATTTTAAGCACTCTTTTAGTTAAATAAATGAATACAATAAATATTGTTTTATATATATATATATATGCTTTTAAATGAAAAAATCACCTGTTTTTTTATCTGAAATCATCATCATTAATGTTAAAAAGCTTTCAAATGAGCTCCCGCATGTGTTCCCCTGTTATATTTCTGATCCAGCTTTTTTTTTCAACCAAGTAGGTATTTTTATTTTGGTAGCATAAGACCCCAGTGTATGTTATTATTGACTTTGACATAATTTTTGCAAACCTACAAAAGTTTTATCTAGTTTTCTCACTTTTATCTCCTAATAAACTATTTAAATGAATAAGTATTATGTATATAAGACAATGTGAAAAACATTTCCATATAGGGTCATATAAATCAGTAGTACACTTGTTAAGAATTTTTTAATTCATTCACTGTGAAAAAACCCTAACAGAGAAAAGAATCAATGAAGATTTACTTCATTTTAAATCTATGCCCTTTTGCATTGTGTTTTGAGGTGCTAGAGAATTTGCCTCATTAAATATGTCCAAAGTACTTACTAAATCAAAGTATTGCAAAACTTCTTCTGAGTATTTGGATATAAATAAATTTAATTTCTAATCAAAACAGTTACTAGAAAGTACTGTGAACAATGTGTACATAACCTAGCATTATTTTATTCTCACTGAGATATATATATATATATATATGTGCGTGTGTGTGTGTGTGTGTGTGTGTGTGTGTGTGTGTGTGTGTCTTCTGTGATTCATTCTGACTGTTGAAATAAGTTATAAGTTGTAGAGGATATAACATCAAAAATCATGATTGACTTGCTAATCATTACAGTGAATAAGTATTTCTCTGGAAACAAAACAAACAGTTATGTGATAGCATAATTAATGTTTACTTAATCAAATGCAGGGATAGTGGCCATTGATATATAACCATAAAGTCTGGAGAAAACCAAATCAAAGTCTAAAAATTTTTACTCTAAAAATGTGCAAGAAAGAAACACTACATATAGTCAAGTAAAAAAATGACCAGTAAAGACAAACAAAAACATGTTATTGAACGTATCAGTCATTATACTTGTTTCAGTAAAAATATAGTCATGTAAACATAATATCTTATTATAGAAATAAAAATAATCCTTAAAGTTGATAAGTGTAATAGTCACTCTGTAATAGAATACAAAGTACTTAGAGTAGAAAAATCAAAATAAATTATTGTTTCTAGACCCAAGACAACAAGATTTTTAATGAGAGCTGGCTGTGTATTTAGAACTGTGCTAGGTAACTTGAGATATAAAAAAGAATTATAAAACATAAGCTCTGCTCAAGAGATTTTCATTATTTTACTGAGGAGAGAAGACATTCACAGAAAACAAATTAGAGAACCACATAGCATTTTTCTGTGAAAAATGGCTGCCGTGCTTTGCATGTCTTCAACAGTGCCATATGTATTATAACATGTGTTAGTTTCATGCCCTGGATTTGTGCCATACACAGCCTACCCAGCCATACAGGGGGGAACAGGAAATTATTCAGAGTCTCATTTTCATTTACTTAATCTCCTGAGAATAAGTTGCATAAAAAATAAAACTCCTCATGGTTTCCCATTTCATTTAGAATAACATCACAAAACTTTAATTTTACATACAGCTAAATTTGATCTGGCCCCAATCAACCTCTTATGTCACATTACTCCTCTTTTATCTTTAAGGCCATATGAATTTATCATGGCTTTCTTACCAATCTACAATATTCACATATCATATATTCAACTCAGAAACATGGAAGTATCACTAAATTTTTCATCTTTTTTATGCTACTATACTTAACCATGCATAATGTGCACCCATGTTTTCAGCCCAAAATTTCATAAAAAATCTTTCATTTTAATTTTTTTAATTAAACTTTTTATTTGTCTATATTTAAGTACTTGTTTTATGAATTACAAATATATTTTTGCATTTATTTTAAACATGGTACAATAAATTTTATGTAACAAATAATTACAAAACACAAGAACAGATACAAGGTACAGAATTTTATGTAGAAACAATTTTATGAATAAAAAATTTATAAAAAAAGATCTGTTATCATATTCCAGGGCATTATTTTGCATATGAATATTGTAATTTATTTCTAGAGTTACACTTTAACTTACTAGCATATACAAAAGGATTAAATGCATTTATATGGTTACTGATTTAGTGTTACTCTTTTATAATGTAAAACTTTGTTTTTAGTTGACAAATTTGGGCAAAGAATGTGTGCATTATATGCAGCAAAATATAGTAATCAGATTGTCTTTTAAATATCTCATTAGACCTTTCACTTTTCTCTTTCCCTTTTGCCATTGCTATTCTCCAGGGTATCTTTATATATAGTGTGAGTTTCTTTAATAACTTCATAGAGGGTCTTCTTGCCTCCCATATTGTCTCTTTTCATGCTTTTTTCTCAGTACAAATAGAGTAATTCTTATTTACAAGGTGAAAATTTGATTTTCTCACTGCACTGACATTAAAGTATAGATGCAACTTAAAATACTTAAAGTAGGGGGTTCTGTCATGGTGTAGTGGCTAGCCTGCAACACTCACAATGCTGCAGCCTGCATTCCATTCCCAGCCAGAGAACCCCCCCAAAAAAATTTGAGATCCTTAAAGTAGTTGCTTGGACACTTCAGGGCTTTTGTTTCTGTTAATTTCTTAGCATACTCTCTCCAATCTCCTTCCTCACCTCTTGTACATAGTAGTCATGTTGTCTTCTCAATTGTGTCTATATATCCAATTGCTTTTTGTTTCTGAACTTCATTTCTATATTCCTTCTGGTTGGAATATTCTCCATTATCCTCTCTGAAATCTTCCTTCAATTTTTCAATAGGCAATCTTTCAAGAAGCCTTCTGATATCAACTTACATGTTACTTCCCCTTGGTTGCCTTTTCCATGTTCTTCAAAGTCTGGAAAAAATGCTCTACTGTATGTTTTCAGAGCACATTCTACATCACTTGAATTGTGCATCATAATGTGTTGCATTTGTTTATCTCTCACAAGTACTTTAAAGATTACTTGAGGTAAAAGATAATTATGTTTTTAACACCTTCTATATTATTAATAAGTATTTCTTGAGTTAATGGTGAGTGAACTCTCCATTTCAGAGTGATTCTGAAATATTTGGTAGAAAAGGCTCAATTTTGGGGCCCATAGAACCTTAAATATTTCTTCATCAGAGTGGGATATATTGATTAATGTGTATGACTCATTAAATAATGAATTGTACATATCAATAATAAAGTGTTGATCAAAGATCTATGGCCCTGTCCAAAATGTGTGGAAATATGTTTTATTTTTTGGCCCTTTAGAGAGTCAACTATCTGTAACTTACCAGAGAACCATTTGTGTCACTCTATTGCACCTCCAGGGCAACTAAAATTGTGTTACAAGAGACAAACAGCTAGAAAACTAGCAAGGAGGGGAAGGAAATAAAAAAACATAAAAAACTATTATTTTGGTTTGGGTTTTTGTTCTTTTGCTCTTTTTAAGTCATCTTTTTCTTTTAAATTCAAATTTTTGTAGTTTTTCTTTTTTCTTCAAATACTTTTTAATAATTTAATTCATTTGTATTTTATGACTTTAGTTTTATTTTTTGAATTTTCATGTTTTTTGTATTTTTCTCTCTATTTTATTTTATACATTTCATTTTTATGTTCTATTTTAATTTTAAATCCACATATTTATTTATTATTTTATTAATTTTATGAGTATTATTAATATTCTTTTCCTTCTTTTTTCTCCAAGTTTGCCCAGACACCCTGAAGTGATACTCTGCCCATAGAGGAACTGTGGGAGGCCAGGCAATCGTTCCTGCCCTAATAGTGGGGGAAGACTTTCCATAGGATTTTTGCAGGAGTGACTATCTGAGATTGCCTGAAAAACTTTTAGTGCTATTCTGCCACTGTCCTTCACTCTCAGGGCAACTAATGGTATGCTACATGTGACATACTCTGAGGCTCTCAAGAAATGTTTGATTGTTGAGTTTTTTTTATATAATGGTATGATTGTGTGTATTTTTTTTGTTTCTAGACTTTTTCATCTCCAACTTAACACAGCACCCCTAGAGATTTGCCCTGTCAACATGGAGATACTCTAGGTGAATGAGTGATCAACCTCACCTAATAGCAGAAGACTTTCTTGTGAAGTTTAGCAAAAATGGCTGTCTTCAATGATTCAGAAAGCTTTCAGTGTTACTCAACCATTACCCTTGGACAGTTAACAGTGTACTGTGAGGGACATACTAATCAACTACTACTGAAAAACACATGTAACACACTTACAGTACATTCCCAGATTAAACACACAGAAAATTGAAGAGATTGAACCACTGAACCACACAGGACATGTACCACAGAAGACAAAAACTAAGACCCATAAGAGATATACCTACTATATAAAAGAAAGCACAGAGAAGAAACCAGAATGAGAAAACAGAAAAACATATCCTAAATAAAAGAACTAAAGAAATCACCAGAAATACAGTTAAAAAAATGGGGACAATTAACTTACCAGATCAAGGTTTCGGAAAACAGGTTGTAAGAATGCTTGAGGAACTTACTGAAAACTTCAACAAAGAGATAATAACCATAAAAAATACATAAAAACTATAAAAAAGACCAATCAGAAATGAAGAAAACCATAATTGAAATGAAGAATATACTACAAAAATCAGCAACAGGTTGGATAAAGCAGAAAATTGAATTAACAATTTGGAAGACAAAGTAGCAGTAAATACCTAAATGGAAGAACAAAGAGGAAAACAATTTTAAATGTGTGGATAACCTGAGAGAACTCTGGAACAACATGAAGCATAACGACATTTGAATCATGGGGATTACCAGAAAGAGAAGAGAGGTAGTAAATTATTGAGAAGCTGTTTAAAAATATAATTACTGAAAACTTCCCTAATCTGGCAAAAGAAATAGACAAAAAAGCTCAAGTAGCACAGAGAATATCAATCAACATGAACCTAAATAGGCCCATGTCAAGACACATCATAATTAAAATGGCAAAGATTAAAGACAAAGGGAGAATCTTAAAAGCAAAGAGATAAAGACAACAACTTACTTACAAGTGAGCTCTCATAAGACTCTCAGCATATTATATTTCTCCTTAGAAACATTGCAGGCCAGAAGAAAATGGCAGGACATACTCAGGAAAACAAGTGCCTATAATCAATAATACTCTACATACCAAGGCTATCATTTAAAATTGAATGAGATATAAAGATCCCAAAGAAGAAGCTAAAATAATATACTAACACTAAGCCAGCATTATCAGAAATTCTAAGACATCTTTAAGCAAAAGTAAAAAGAAAACAAATAAACAAAAGAAAATAAATTACGAGAATAATAACATGGCATTGACTATATACTTATCAATAATCTCTTTAAGCATAAATGGACTAGATGCTGCAATAAAAATATAGAGTAGCCAAATGGATTACAAAACAAAACTTAGGCCTATATGGTCTACAAGAGGTTCACCTCAAAAGGAAAGATACACATGGACTGAAAGTAAAGAAATGGAAAAGGATATTTCATGCTGATGGAAATGAAAAAAAGCTGGGGAATCAATACTTACACCTAATAAAATAAACTTAAAACAGACTATAAGAGGAACAAAAGAAGGACATTACATAATTATAAAGGGAGCAGTCCACAAGAGAACATCACTCTTGTAAACATTTATGCACCCAATATACTAGTATCTAAATACATAAAGCAAACTTTGACTGACATAAAGGCAGACATCAACAGTAACACAATCATAATTTGGGACATTAACATACCACTAACACCAATGGATAGATCTTCAAGACAGAATATCAACATGGAAAAAGTGGCCTTAAATGACATGCTAGACTAAATGGATTCAATTAATTCTTTAGAAAATTACATTCCAAAACAGCAGAATATACATTATTTTTCAAACCCACATGGAACATTTTATAAGATAGACCACATGTTAGGTCACAAAACAAGCGCCAATAAACTTTAAGAAAATTATCATTATACCAAGACACTCTCTTACCACAACAGTATAAAAATAAAAATCAATTACAGGAAAAAAGTTGAAATATGCACAAACACCTGGAGGTGAAACAATATGTTACTAAACAATGAGTGGGTCAACAAGGAGATAACAGAATAAATCAAAAGATACATTGAGGGAGTTCCCTGGTGATGTAGTGGCTTAAGGCTTCGTTGCTGGAGCTGTCAGCGCTGTGGCCTAGGTTTGATTCCTAGTCAGGGAGCTACTCACACACCAAAAAGAAAAAAAAAAAGATACATTGAGACAAATAAAAATGAAAATATAACTACCCAAAATTTATGAGACACAACAGAAGGAGTCCTGAGAGACAAAATCATAGCCATGCTGGCCTACCTAAACAAACAAGAAAAATCTCAACTAAACAGTTTCACCTTAACCTAAGGAAACTGGAGAAACAACAAGCAAAGCCTAAAATCAGCATAAAGAAGGAAATAATAAAAATCAGAGCAGAAATACATGAAAGTATTCGCAAAAGACACATCTGATAAAGGTGTAATATTTAAAATATATAAAGAACTAGTATGACTCAGCAACAAAATAACTAACAACCCAATTAACAAGTGGGAAGAGGACCTAAACAAACACTTCTTCTGAAGAAGTACAAATTGTCAACAGACATATGAAAAAATGCTCAACCTCACTTGTCTCAGGTTTTGTAATATGAATAAAAGAGATACCACCTCACACCTCTTAGAATGGTTATTATCAAAAGACAAAGAATAACAAATGTTAGAGAAAATGTGAAAAAAAAAGGAACTCTCACACAGTGCTGGTGGAAATCCAAGTTGATACAAACATTATAAAAGACAGTGTGGAAGTTTCTCAGTAAATTGGGAATGGAGTTACCATATGATGCAGAAATCCCCCTTCTGGGTATCTACCCAAGAAACTTGACAACCTTAGTCTTCAAAGATGTATGTACCCCAATACTCACTGCAGTGTTGTTCACAGTGGCCAAGACATGAAAACAACAAAAGTGCCCTTTGATAGATGACTGGATAAAGAAGCTGTGATACGTATACACAATAGAATATTACTTGGCTATAAGAAAGATGAAATATTGCCATTTGGAACAAAATGTTAGACCTAGAGATCATCATCCTAAGTGAAATAAACCAAACAGAAAAAAAAAAAAACAACAACCGTATGACTTCACTCATATACAGAATACAAAACTGAAAACACCAAATTAAAAATAGACAAAGGGAGAATAAAATGCATGGACAAATTCAATAGTTTAATGGATATTTGAGGCAAATGAGGAGGTGGGAAAAGAGGAAAGGAGTGGGAGAAGGAGGGGGGAGGGGCCCAATATATGGTGATAGAAAGAGAACTCATGCTGTTTTGTGAACATATAATACAACAAATAGATGATGCACTATACAATTGTATACCTGGGAACTATGTAACTCTTTCTAACCAACATTACTCCAATTAGTATAACAATGAAAATATATTTTTATATAAAAATATAAAATTAAAATATAATTTCCTGAAAGTTTTTGCCAAAAACATGGGTGAACGTGACATACAGTAGCATATTATACATGGCCAAATATAGTAAATAAATTTCTTAAGACAAGGAAGTATATCATATTAATAGTTTTTATAATACCCATTCTAGGTTTGGGTACATAGCAGGTATATCACCACCAGAAAAACAATGATAAATGTAGCTTAATTTTATAAAGCACTCACCTGCACATATTGCTTTAAGGACTTGCTATTTATACCAAGTCACTGAACTCTTTTAGCAAATCTAAAATGTAGGCCCTGTTATTGTATTTATTTTACAGATGAGGAAATGGAGGTTGATGAAGATTAAGGATATCATCATATCACTAATAAATGGTGGACCAAGTGTAGACATTTCGGCATTCTTTATTGGTAATTGTGAAATAAATAATGTGTATTCAAATTAAGAAGGGAAAAGGAAGATAAATAACAACTGCATTTTGGACATTTACTTGACTTTTCCAACTCTTTATATGAACTTTGTCTTATTAGAAAACATGCAGAATAGTCAACAACTATTGGAGTTTTAATAGTGGTGTTTTAGCCTAAGGTTACAAGGAAGGTAATAATGGCAGTCAAACTCAAACAAGGTGTCCCAAGACTATCCACATTTACCTAATTTATAGCAGCATTTTCAACTTGATAGTATTAGATATTGTCTATAGAAACATAACGCAGTGGTCTATACAAGCAAATATCACCCACATTTTTTATAAATTTATATGCAAAAATATTCAGTTGCATAACAATAATATTAACAAAAATAAACAAAGAATAATGAGGCTCATCACAGACACATTTAATAATGTAACATTGACTTTTATAATTTCTAATTTAATTTTTATTGTTAACTTTATTGTGGTGACATTGTTTAGCAAAAATTACATAGGTTTCAGGTGTACAATTCTACAGTTCATTGCATCATGTGTTGTCACCCCAGAGTCTGTTTTGTTTCCATTACCATATATTTGATTTTCCCTTCCTCTTCTTCCACTTCTCCCTGCTTTCCCTCAGTTAACCACTAAACTATTGTCTGTTTCCACGTGTTTCTGGGTTTTTGCTTTCAGTTTTATATTCCACATATGAGTGAAGTCATGGAAACAACAAAACTGCCTTTGATAGATGACTGGATAGAGAAGCTGTGGTACAAATACACAATGAAATATTACTCAAGTATAAGACAAGAAGAAAATATAAACTAGTGATCATTTTTACATCTAAGATGGCCTGGGTAAGTCAACTTATACAAGGTCACAGTTGCTAGTCTGAATCCCACTCTGGCTGGTTAACTTTGCAGCCTCAAAGCAAGGAGTCCTGCTCAGGCCCACGCATCTTTGCTTGTAAGTTTTGCTAATACCCTTATCTATACATTTTATAGACATAATTTTTGAAATATCTCACAACAAATAGTTCAAATCATAGAATAATGTATTAGAATTACTAACAAATATAAACAGGAGTTTCTTCTAGAAAGTTGGATTCAAAGCAATTTGCAAATCTCTTATTGTGGTTTGTTTTATTACATGATTTTTTAAAACGTTCTTAAGTTTGGTAAAGTACACATAACATAAAACTTACAACTTCCACCATTTTTAGTGTAAAATTCAGTGGTATTAAGTACATAAACAATGACATGTAATATTCAGCACCATCTATGAATTGGTAAACTGTTTCTACAAATGCTGCACCATTTTATATTCTTACCAGCAAAGTCGAAGTGTTCATATTTCTTCACAGGCTCATCAATACTTGCTATTTCTTTTCAGTTACTAGTAATAGCCATTGCCTGGCAATAATTATAGTGAATGTCTTTTTATATGCTTCCTGGCTATTTGCACATCTTTGTTGAAAAGTTTCTAAAAAGATATCTGCCCATTTTTGAATTAGGTTGTCATGTGTTGCTGTTGTTTAATGTAAATTTACATATTTAATAATATATATACACCACTTTCAGTAACATAAGTTAATATTTTAAAAAAGAAAAGCTGAAATTGTTAGCTTATTTTGAAAGTTTTATAATAGAATAGTAATAAGGCCAAAAATGTAAGTATGTTTACACTAGGTTTAAAAGAATCACAATTATGTTTCTCATTATCTTTTTCTGATGAATCTGTTATTTTTATTTCTCACTTAATAAATTTATGTGAAGGTAGTGTCTTATTACCTTATTTGGAAATTTTCTTATTTGGAAAATCAATCCATACTAGATTATTTGACCTAGATATTTAGAATTGAAATTTCAAAAACTTTGAACTTTTATGTGAGGAATTTGAAAAATAAATCAAACTGTCTAGGTCTATAATTTTTAAAGGAAGTGTACATTGTTAGTTACAGTACATAGCTAGTACTTAAAATGTCTCCCAATTTTGGAAAATTTAAGTTTGTAATTTTAGCAGGAAGTACTTACCATCTAACAAGGTACTGCACTTGTCCATGTATTCAAAGAAATTTTCTGCTATATATGATTTCTCTTTGTTTTTCTAATGCATCTTGCCCAGAGAAAAATGCTGTCAATAAAATGACACACAATTCCTTTTATTCTACAACATTTTCTTATACATTCAAGTTAGGTTTCTACATGGAAACTTCTGCTGAACATACTTCTGTATTCCTTAGTTCAGACTGTGGCATAATAAGAATTTTTAAAAATTCATATCTCAGAACCTGTAAAACTAAAAGCTGAAGTTTTAATTTGAAATATCTTGTTTGAATAAATTTATACTTTTTAGAGAAGATATTACACTAAATTTTTAGTTTTTGAATTGCCTCTTAGTGCTTCATAATCATTGGTCCTCAAGGATATTTTTTATCTCTTACACAGAGTAATCATGCAAACATTGTTATTCAAATTTCAGGTTTGTCTCTAAAAATACAAGTAATGATTTAAAAGCAATGGATAGAAAGAGATAAGAGAGGAGAAAGAGAAAGAAGAGGAGACAGGTGTGAGGCTAAAGTGAGAGGGGAGGGAAAAGAAAGGAGAAGGAAGATGGAACAGAGAATGGAAGACAGAGAGAAGAAAGAGGAGGAAGGGAAGAAATAAAAATTAGAAATACATAGTGACTGATCCCTGGTGAGCAAATGCATAAAAATTTAAGGTCCATTAATTAAAGCAGTCTGATTAGTTTCCACAATTTCTGATAGTTTCTAAAAAGCAGCTAATGACTTCAATGGGGTCTCTACTGGAGGATCTAACAAAATATTATCAAATACTAAATACATAATTCATATACTGTACTCTAATATGTGAAAATACTTTGCCTACTCTATAAAGGCTGATGAAATGGCGTGCAATTCTTTCAGAAATTTAACTTACAAGATAGATATTACCATTTCCTCCTTCTCCATCATTACAGCTTCAAGTTCACTTTATATTGTTCTTGTTCCAGTGCCATACCGGTAACATTGCTGCTAAAATTAACATTGGAGTCAATTATGCAAAAATGAGATTAAACCTCACTGATCCTGTCCACAATCATTCATTCAATAAAAACAGATCAGGATTTACCAAATGGCAAGAAATAGAAATACACATATGAGTTAAGAAAGCTCCTCCTATCAAGAAACTAATAAGCTAATAAAGGAGGTTATGAAATAGCCTCAAAATAACCACAACACTTTCCTTTCATTTCTTTTATTTTTTTTTTTGGGGGGGTGACATCTGTTAGCAAGGATTACATAGGATTCAGGCATACAATTCTACAGTGCATTGTCAACTTGATGCATAATCAGTTCACCACTTAATGTAACTTCTGTTTCCATAACCTTATATTTAGCTTCCCCCCTCCCCTCCCAACCCCGTCCCTTTCTTCACTCCCTAACCCACTCGTCCCCAAATAAACATTAAACTATCGATTGTGTCCATGGGTTATTTGTTTATTCCTTTCTTTTTTTCTTTGCTTTCAGTTTTATATTCCGCATATGAGTGAAGTCATACAGTTCTTTGTTTTTTCTGCCTGTCATATTTCACTAAGCATGATGATCTCCCGACCCATCCATTTTGTTGCAAAAGGCAATATTTCATCTTTTCTTATAGCTGAGTAATATTCCATTGTGTATATTGACCACAGCTTCTTTATCCAGTCATCTGTCACAGGGACCTTTGGTTGTTTCCATGTTTTGGCCACTGTGAACAGCGCTGCAATGAACATTGGGGTACATAACTCTTTGCGGACAAAGGTTTTCAAGTTATTTGGGTGGATTCCTAGAAGGGGGATTGCTGGGTCAAATGGTAGCTCCATTCCCAATTTTCTGAGGAACCTCTACACTGCCTTCCACAGTGGTTGTACCAGTTTGCACTCCCACCAGCAGTGCACCAGAGTTCCTTTTTCTCCACATCCTCTCCAGCACTTGTTATTCCTTGTCTTGTTGATAATAGCCATTCTCACAAGTGTGAGGTGACATCTCATTGTGGTTTTGATTTGCATTTCCCTGATAGCTAATGAGGATGAGCATTTTTTCATATGTCTGCTGGCCATTTGTATTTCTTCGTGGGAGAAGTAT